>CAWUFW010029083.1:0-19814 GCA_963921515.1 Calotriton arnoldi | reverse complement strand
CTCCATCAGTCGGACCAGGAGAGTGATCGAGCGGACATTTGGTCTCCTGAAGAGCCGCTTCCGCTGCCTGGACAAGACAGGAGGGGCCCTCCCATATGCCCCAGCAAAGGTGTGCAAGATTGTCATCGTCTGCTGCATGCTACACAACCTGGCAGTGCGGAAGGAGTTGCCTCTCATCCTGGATGACGATGACCAACATCCGCCACCTGTGGAGGATCCTGGCCTGGGCCACGATGCCAGTGATGATGATGATGATGATGGTGATGTCCGCACACAGCTCATCACCAACTTCTTCAGCTGAATGTGAGTATCCAGAGAGTTGTCATGCCAATGATGTGAGTTTGTGTGATATGTGTTGGTGGTGCTCTGGTGCTGTTTGAGTGTGGCCATGTGCTCCTTGACTGGAAGCATGCAGCGATGTGTCCTTACAGGTAGTCTGTACTCACCAACAGTGTTGACATGCTAACTTGGTTTTCTGTGAGTATCTTGTGACATGTATTGGCCATGAGTATTGCAGTTCAGTCCTGTTCTTCAGTGCTTTTGACTGTGTGTCATGTCTGTCCTTCACAGGGTACTTTCAGAGTTGTTTGGTGAACTGTGATCCCCCGACACCATGATTCAACTTCCAGGGTGGAAGCAGTCGTTTCCCTACAGGTGATGTGCCACACACCCCTGGACTTTATTTCTTCTACACTTGTTGACTGTGTGGCCACTGCCACGTAGGATTACCTTGCATCTGTAGTGGAAACAACATGTTGCAAATGTGTAATAAACCTGTGCTTCACTTTGGGATGTGCGTTGTCTGTGGTCACACATCTGACTGACATGTGCTTACTGCACCTGTGGGCTAGTTAACACAGACTGTGAATAGGTGTGGTGTCTGTGCGTTCCACTGTATTTCCTGGCAACATCAGTGTAGGCGATGTAGCCCTAGTGGTGTGTCTCCCTCATATGTGTCACGTCGCCATGACTCACATGACGGTGTTGAACTTGCTGTAGCAGTTAGCATGCACAGTGTCATTTAGCAGATCACCATCTCCATGACAGAAACCACGTTGGAATCACAACAGAGGCAAGTATGGTGTATTAGTGAGTTTATTTCCATACATGTGTGAGGATAGTGCACAGGATGGTGGGTGCTGTACATTGGGATTGGAATCCAAAGTTCCCAGATGAGTTGGAAGTCTTGGTAGCAGAAATGTCCTGAGTAAAGTCCACAGTCATCTGATACATTGGGCCAACTTAAGCTCCCCATGTCATGTGGGAGAGTTGTGTTGCATTCGACAGGGTGAACAGTTTGCACACAAAGGAGAATTTCCAGAACAGGTGTTGAGTTCCTGGGGATGTACATGGCCATCGGCCTCTCAGTTTTCCTTCCTCGGACGACCCCTCTTCTTTCAGGGGGGACCCTCACGTGCAGGCTGCTGCAGTGCAGAGGACTCTCCACCAGAGTCATCCTCCCTCCCTGTGGCAGTTGCAGTTGTTGCAGCACCAGATGTTGTGGGCACACAGAGAGGTGTGGCCATGTTGGTGCTAATCTGGCGGAGGCATGTCAATATGTCCCTATGAACCGCTGTCAGTTCTTCCAATGTGTCCCACTTGGACTCCATGCCAGACATGTGTGTCTCCACAAGGGACATGTGTGTCTCCACACGGGACATGTGTGAGTCCAAGCGGGCATGATGGGCAGCCTGCTGCTGTTGAATGTCCTTGAGGATCCCCACTACCTGGCTGACCTCTCCGGTGCTATTCTGGTACGCCTCAGCAATGCGTGCCAGTTGTGGGTCATCATGCAGTCCAGACCCCTCTGCAAACAGCGACCTATGTCTACCACCCCTGGCGACACGTGCGGGACCTGTGGTGGCATGCACAGGTGACCGTAGGCCCACTTGGGGGTTGTTACTGGGGTCGTTGTCCGTTGCTCCATGTTGGGCCGGGGTCCCTGTGCTGTTGTCATCGGTGGCCCTTGGTCTGTCCGTGTTGGCTGGGGTGGTCTGTGTGTTGGCAGTTGTTGGAGGGTTGGGTGCAGGGGGTGCAGATGTTGGTCCTGCTGGTGCTGCATGATGACTCACACCGGAGGGGCCAGGTAGGTCTTCGCCATCCGAGGAGTGCAGAGGCTGTTCCACACCAGTGAGCTCAGTGTCCCCCGGAGCCTGGGACAGGGACTCCTCATCGTCTGCTGCTGTGTCCCCATCATCACCTGTTTTTGGAAGAGACACACAATGTATGTTATGTTTCTACGGGCATCAATGGTTCACACACCTGACAGTTGTGACTGTACCTCTGGATGCGGGCCTGTACATTGCATTGTCCTCAGTTGTCACAGTCAGAGGTTGATATTGGTGTAGCACATTGTCCTGCCAACCTGAAGCTTTTCAATGTGAATGTTGAGGTGTGTGCATGGCCAGCATTGGTGGTATTTGGTGGACATCCGGACCTCCTTCTCCCCCAGCCCAGTTATCCCACCATGAAGCATGCCACCCTTGCAGTGTGTGCAGGTTGACTCTCAGGATGTCAGTCAGTGGTGTCCTGCTGTTGGTTGTTGCACAGTTCCCAGCAGGGCCTTGTGCTCCCCACAGCTGAGGCCAGTGTCAGACATCTTTGAAGTGGCTTTTCACTCCCTGTGAGGTGTGCATGCTTCAGTGTGAGCTTGCTGGGCTATGTGGGTGGGGGATGTTGAGCTGTGACTACCACTCCCATCATGCTATTGCCTACACCCCCCTTCCCAGCATGCCCATACTTCCTTCCTTTTACTCTGCTTCCCTGTGGGGTAGTGTGCCTGTGCTGACAGGATGGCTGACAGTGTTGTCCTGGCGTTTGTTTGGCTACAAGTCCCAAAAGTGTCCCTGTGCTTCACACAGCATAACCCAGGGTGGTGGTTCTTTGTGGGATATTTAATTGGAGTGTGAGGCATTGCATTCTCCCAGGTGAGTTGTGTGGAGTTTGTGTTAAGGGGTGTGTAAGAAAAGCTGGTTGTAACTATGGTCAGAGCTGTCAGTCCTCCTTCCCACCCAGCCAGATATCCCACCATGGAACGTGCTTCCATTGCAGGGAGTGCAAGTTGGCTTTCAGGATGTCAGTCAGTAGTGTCCTGCTGTTGGTTGGTGCCCAGTTCCCAGCAGGGGCTTGTGCTCCCCACAGCAGTGCCCAGTGTCAGCCATCTTGTCAGTTGTTTTCCACTCCCTGTGATGTGAGCATGGTTCAGAGTGGTATTGATGGGCCAATTGTGAGGGTGAGCAATATCTGTGACTACAACTCCCATCATGCTATTGCCTACACCCCCCTTCCCAGCATGCCCATACTTCCTTCCTTTTGAGTGGACTTCACTGTGTGTGAGTGTGACAGCAATGACAAGTTGGCTGACAGTGTGGTCCTGTTGTTTGTTGGTGCCCAGTTCCCAGCAGGGCCTTGTGCTCCCACAGCAGTACCCAGTGTCAGCCATCTTGGCAGTTGTTTTCCACTCCCTGTGATGTGAGCATGGTTCAGAGTGGTGTTGATGGGCCAATTGTGAGGGTGACCAATATCTGTGACTACAGCTCCCATCATGCTATTGCCTACACCCCCTTCCCAGCATGCCCATACTTCCTTCCTTTGAGTGGACTTCACTGTGTGTGAGTGTGACAGCAATGGCAAGATGGCTGACAGTGGTGTCCTGCTGTTTGTTGGTGCACAGTTCCCAGCAGGGCCTTGTGCTCCCCACAGCTGAGGCCAGTGTCAGACATCTTTGAAGTGGCTTTTCACTCCCTGTGAGGTGTGCATGCTTCAGTGTGAGCTTGCTGGGCCATGTGGGTGGGGGATGTTGATCTGTGACTACCACTCCCATCATGCTATTGCCTACACCCCCCCTTCTCAGCATGCCCATGCTTCCTTCCTTTTGACTCTGCTTCCCTGTGGGGTAGTGTGCCTGTGCTGACAGGATGGCTGACAGTGTTGTCCTGGCGTTTGTTTGGCTACAAGTCCCAAGAG
This sequence comes from Calotriton arnoldi, assembly GCA_963921515.1. Taxonomy (NCBI): domain Eukaryota; kingdom Metazoa; phylum Chordata; class Amphibia; order Caudata; family Salamandridae; genus Calotriton; species Calotriton arnoldi. The sequence continues at coordinate 15,848 of CAWUFW010029083.1, read as the reverse complement.
TGTCCCTGTGCTTCACACAGCATAACCCAGGGTGGTGGTTCTTTGTGGGATATTTAATTAGAGTGTGAGGCATTGCATTCTCCCAGGTGAGTTGTGTGGAGTTTGTGTTGAGGGTGTGTGTGAGAAAAGCTGGTTGTAACTATGGTCAGAGCTGTCAGTCCTCCTTCCCACCCAGCCAGATATCCCACCATGGAACGTGCTTCCATTGCAGAGAGTGCAAGTTGGCTTTCAGGATGTCAGTCAGTGGTGTCCTGCTGTTGGTTGTTGCACAGTTCCCAGCAGGGCCTTGTGCTCCCCACAGCAGTACCCAGTGTCAGCCATCTTGTCAGTTGTTTTCCACTCCCTGTGATGTGAGCATGGTTCAGGGTGGTGTTGATGGGCCAATTGTGAGGGTGAGCAATATCTGTGCCTACAACTCCCATCATGCTATTGCCTACACCCCCCTTCCCAGCATGCCCATACTTCCTTCCTTTTGAGTGGACTTCACTGTGTGTGAGTGTGACAGCAATGGCAAGATGGCTGAAAGTGGTATCCTGCTGTTTGTTGGTGCCCAGTTCCCAGCAGGGCCTTGTGCTCCCCACAGCAGTACCCAGTGTCAGCCATCTTGTCATTTCTTTTCCACTCCCTGTGATGTGAGCATGGTTCAGGGTGGTGTTGATGGGCCAATTGTGAGGGTGACCAATATCTGTGACTACAACTCCCATCATGCTATTGGCTACACTGACTTCACCAGCATACACAGAATTCCTTCCTTTCAGTGAGCTTCCCTGTGAGGTGGTGTTCTAGTGGTGGCAAAATATCTAACTGTGTTTGTTGGTTATATTTGTGCCACTGCCTTGCTGTATTTGTAGTTAGGTTTGTACATGTCATGACACAGTTACATATCACTATGAGATGGCATGTATTGTGTTTATCTGACTGACAGACAAATCTTGGGGTGATTATCTTTTGGTTGCTGTGGATTTGCTAAGGGTGCATGGTTTGACTATCCCCTTGACAGTGATGTGTGTGTATTGTCACACAATATTGTGTATATTAGTTGTGTACTCACCAGGCTCTGGGATGTTTGATAGTCCATATAAGCTCACTGGTGATAGGATGGCCCGCACCTTCTCCTCCCAGGGCCTGAGGTATAGTGGTTTGGCAGGAGGGCCACTGCCAGTGCGCTGACTCACGATGTAATCCTTCTTTAGTAGGTCCCTGACCCTCCTGCACACATCATACCACCTGTTCTGGATGTCTTCCTTTGTGCGCAAACATGGTGATTGTGCGTTGACCCTGTCGACAATCCTCTCCCACATCTTGGTTTTCTGCGACATGGGGGTCTGTTGTACCAATGTACCAAACAACTGTGGCTCTACCCTGAGGATCTCATCTACCAGGACTTCCAATTCACTGTCTAGGAACTTTGGATTCTTCTTTGGGGGCATGGTGATGGGTGGTGGTGGTGATTGATGTGTGTGTGTGTGCAGGTGAGGGTGTGTGAGTGTAGGTTTTGCTGGGTGTATGTGAGGGTGCTATTTGTTGAGGTGCTAATGGTGTGTGGCTTGTGTGATGGATGAGCTGTGAGTGTGTCTATGGTTGCTGTGTGATGGTGTTCTGTGCTGGCAGGTCAGTTGAATTTGCAAAGGATCATGGTAGGGATTTGTGGCCTTTATATAGGTGGAGTTGGGGGTGTGTCCTTGTTCCATGTTTTTTTCCCCTGTATTTATTGACTTTGTCATTGCTTGTTTGGCCCTTTTTTTGGTATTTTTTCCTTTGTATTTTTTGTGCATGTAGGAGAAGTTCTTCTGACCGAGAAGGACGCTGCAGTTGTCTCGTGCGAGCTTCTCCGAGTCGTTTACGCTGTGTTTCTGCTGTGCGGCGTACGCGTCGGTCGCCGAGTATTGGCTTCCTTCGGCTGGCTTTTGTATGCGTGTCGGTCGTACGGCTTGAGCTCCGTGCGACTCGGTCTGCTTTTCCACGCATTGCATCGTACTGCGCGGGTCGGAGTTCGCGGGTACGTTTTGTTCGGGTTCATTCCTGGTGCGTGTCGGTCGGTTCTATTCGCGTGGTTTCCTGGGCGGATAGCTTGTTTCCGTCCGGTTCGGTCGTTCGGCTTGTGTTCCGTACGAGTCGGTCGTGATTCACATGCATTTCATCGTACTACCCAGGTCGGGCAGCGCCGGTACGTGTCGGTCGGACTATATTCCCGTACCGAGTCGGTCGGTATGTTTTCCGGCCCGAATCGGAATCGGCCCCTAAACCTATATAATTTACTATTCCCACTCCAGTTAGTATTAAATCAAGGAAGGTGCTGCACATTAAACATATATAATTTACTATTCCCACTCCAGTTAGTATTAAATCAGGGAAGATGCTGGACACTAAACATATACATTTTACTATTCCCTGTCCAGTTAGTATTAAATTAAAAAAGGTGCTAGACACTGAATATATTTAATTTACTATTCCCACTCCAGTTACTATTAAATCACAGAAGGTGCTGGACATTAAACATATATAATTTACTATTCCCACTCCAGTTAGTATTAAATCAGGGAAGATGCTGGACACCAAACATATATAATTGACTATTCCCACTCTAGTTAGTATTAAATCAGGGAAGGTGCTGGCCACTAAGGGGCCGATTCTGATCTCGGTCGGAGGCGCACCCAATACCATTCGGTCGGGAAAAAGCCATGCGAAAGCCTGTTTCCCGACCGATCCGTACAGCACACCGAACGAGTAAGTACGATGCGCACAACAGCAAAGAATCCGGCCGAGCCGTACTCACCCAAACCAGGTCCTGTTCCCCGACCGAGGCGATTCCGGAAACGCCGAATCGAGTCGCACGGAAGGAAAATGCAGCTCCGTCCGGCCGAACGAGTACGATGCGCTTTCCGTACGCGCCGAACCCGTCGCTACGCACGGCACGTCAAAGCATCCGGGAGAGGCGCACATAAGCTCCGATTCGCGCCACAACACGATCCACGGCTCCGAGACGAACACGCCAGCGACGAGGACGAGGCGAAGCGACGAGGACGACGCGAAGCGACGAGGACGCACGCGAAGCAACGAGAAGGACGAACGACACGAACCAACCATGAATCCCTTCGTCCCGATCATACCAATATTCTACATTTACTACCGGAACAGGCACGGACGCGTACGGCGCAGAAGGTAAGCCAGACACCAACCACAAAACACATACAACACGTACACGACACATCACACACACACAGAGGGATGCAGAATATACTTACACCAGCAACAGCAGCACCATAGGGGCGGGATGCCCATCACCAATGCCACATATGCACACAGGGGCCTGAATGCGCACCACCACCCCTACCCAAGGGGGCAGGATGCCTACCACTACTACCACCCTTAGCCAGGGGGGCTGGATGCCTACCACTACTACCACCCTCACCCAGGGGGGCTGGATGCCTACCACTACTACCACCCTCACCCAGGGGGCTGGATGCCTACCACCACTACCACTCTCACCCAGGGGGGCTGGATGCCTACCACTACTACCACCCTCACCCAGGGGGGCTGGATGCCTACCACTACTACCACCCTCACCCAGGGAGGGCTGGATGCCTACCACTACTACCACCCTCACCCAGGGGGGCTGGATGCCTACCACTACTACCACCCTCAGCCAGGGGGGCTGGATGCCTACCACCACCCTTAGCCAGGGGGCTGGATGCCTACCATTACTACCACCCTCACCCAGGGGGGCTGGATGCCTACCACTACTACCACCCTCAGCCAGGGGGGCTGGATGCCTACCACTACTACCACCCTCAGCCAGGGGGCTGGATGCCTACCACTACTACCACCCTCACCCAGGGGGGCTGGATGCCTACCACCACCCTTAGCCAGGGGGGCTGGATGCCTACCACTACTACCACCCTCACCCAGGGGGGCTGGATGCCTACCACTACTACCACCCTCACCCAGGGGGCTGGATGCCTCACCACCACCCTTAGCCAGGGGGCTGGATGCCTACCACTACTATCACCCTTAGCCAGGGGGCTGGATGCCTACCACTACTACCACCCTTACCCAGGGGGCTGGATGCCTACCACTACTACCACCCTCACCCAGGGGGGCTGGATGCCTACCACCACCCTTAGCCAGGGGGGCTGGATGCCTACCACTACTACCACCCTCACCCAGGGGGCTGGATGCCTACCACTACTACCACCCTCAACCAGGGGGCTGGATGCCTACCACTACTACCACCCTCACCCAGGGGGCTGGATGCCTACCACCACCTTTAGCCAGGGGGCTGGATGCCTACCACTACTACCACCCTCACCCAGGGGGGGCTGGATGCCTACCACCACCTTTAGCCAGGGGGGGCTGGATGCCTACCACTACTACCACCCTTATCCAGGGGGGGCTGGATGCCTACCACTACTACAACACTTACCCAGGGGGCTGGATGCCTACCACTACTACCACCCTCACCCAGGGGGCTGGATGCCTACCACCACCCTTAGCCAGGGGGCTGGATGCCTACCACTACTACCACCCTCACCCAGGGGGGCTGGATGCCTACCACCACCCTTAGCCAGGGGGCTGGATGCCTACCACTACTACCACCCTTAGCCAGGGGGCTGGATGCCTACCACTACTACCACCCTCACCCAGGGGGCTGGATGCCTACCACTACTACCACCCTCACCCAGGGGGCTGGATGCCTACCACCACTACCACCCTCACCCAGGGGGGCTGGATGCCTACCACTACTACCACCCTCACCCAGGGGGGCTGGATGCCTACCACTACTACCACCCTCACCCAGGGGGGCTGGATGCCTACCACCACCCTTAGACAGGGGGCTGGATGCCTACCACCCTCTCCCAGGGTGGGCTGGATGCCTACCACCACTACCACCCTCACCCAGGGGGGGCTGGATGCCTACCACTACTACCACCCTCACCCAGGGGGCTGGATGCCTACCACTACTACCACCCTCAGCCAGGGGGGCTGGATGCCTACCACTACTACCACCCTCACCCAGGGGGCTGGATGCCTACCACCACCCTTAGCCAGGGGGCTGGATGCCTACCACTACTACCACCCTCACCCAGGGGGCTGGATGCCTACCACTACTACCACCCTCACCCAGGGGGGCTGGATGCCTACCACCACCCTTAGCCAGGGGGGCTGGATGCCTACCACTACTACCACCCTTAGCCAGGGGGCTGGATGCCTACCACTACTACCACCCTTACCCAGGGGGGCTGGATGCCTACCACTACTACCACCCTCACCCAGGGGGGCTGGATGCTCTACCACCACCCTTAGCCAGGGGGCTGGATGCCTACCACTACTACCACGCTCACCCAGGGGGGCTGGATGCCTACCACCAGCCTTAGCCAGGGGGCTGGATGCCTACCACTACTACCACCCTTAGCCAGGGGGCTGGATGCCTACCACTACTACCACCCTCACCCAGGGGGCTGGATGCCTACCACTACTACCACCCTCACCCAGGGGGCTGGATGCCTACCACCACCCTTAGCCAGGGGGGCTGGATGCCTACCACTACTACCACCCTCACCCAGGGGGGCTGGATGCCTACCACTACTACCACCCTCACCCTGGGGGGCTGGATGCCTACCACCACCCTTAGCCAGGGGGCTGGATGCCTACCACTACTACCACCCTCACCCAGGGGGGCTGGATGCCTACCACTACTACCACCCTCACCCAGGGGGGCTGGATGCCTACCACACCACCCTTAGCCAGGGGGCTGGATGCCTACCACTACTACCACCCTCACCCAGGGGGCTGGATGTCTACCACTACTACCACCCTCACCCAGGGGGGCTGGATGCCTACCACCACCCTTAGCCAGGGTGGGCTGGATGCCTACCACTACTACCACCCTCACCCAGGGGGCTGGATGCCTACCACCACCCCTTAGCCAGGGGGGCTCGATGCCTACCACTACTACCACCCTCACCCAGGGGGGCTGGATGCCTACCACTACTACCACCCTCACCCAGGGGGCTGGATGCCTACCACCACCCTTAGCCAGGGGAGGCTGGATGCCTACCACTACTACTACCCTCACCCAGGGGGCTGGATGCCTACCACCACTACCACCCTCACCCAGGGGGGCTGGATGCCTACCACTACTACCACCCTCACCCAGGGGGGCTGGATGCCTACCACTACTACCACCCTCACCCAGGGGGCTGGATGCCTACCACTACTACCACCCTCACCCAGGGGTGGCTGGATGCCTACCACTACTACCACCCTTAGCCAGGGGGCTGGATGCCTACCACTACTACCACCCCCACTCATAGGATGGACAATGCATGACACAACCAGCACACCACAACCTAGGGAATGCAAGAAGAAGACATCCCCCAACACCATGACAAGCGTGTGTAGACTGTGTCAAATGCCTACAACACCGAACATGACTTTGAACATACAATGTGACCCCCTAGCACATGTGCCACACATATATGTGTGTGGCACCCACAATGCAAGCAGGCCATGACCATTGTGGCAATGGGGTCCAAACCTCCATCATCACAGTGACCAAAATGTAAGTGTGGGGTCCATAGCTGAAGCACATTTTGAACATTGTGGCAATGGGGTCTAAACCCCCATCATCAGTGACCAAAATGTAAGTGTGGGGTCCATAGCTGAAGCACATTTTGAACATTGTGGCAATGGGGTCCAAACCCCCATCATCACAGTGACCAAAATGTAAGTGTGGGGTCCATAGCTGAAGCACACTTTGAACATTGTGGCAATGGGGTCCAAACCCCCATCATCACAGTGACCAAAATGTAAGTGTGGGGTCCATAGCTGAAGCACACTTTGAACATTGTGGCAATGGGGTCCAAACCCCCATCATCACAGTGACCAAAATGTAAGTGTGGGGTCCATAGCTGAAGCACACTTTGAACATTGTGGCAATGGGGTCCAAACCCCCATCATCACAGTGACCAAAATGTAAGTGTGGGGTCCATAGCTGAAGCACATTTCGAACATTGTGGCAATGGGGTCCAAACCCCCATCATCACAGTGACCAAAAGGTAAGTGTTGACAAAGAAAGAGGTGCAACTGCCAAACTGCATGGATGATTCCTGGTCACAGAACAACAAACACATCAGTGGCAAAGTAGTGTATGTGTCCCATTGCAACATAAATTGGGGGAGCCAAATACTGCAGTGCAAATAAGACATACCTTTGGCCATGTGCAGACAAACAACACCCATGGGGGCTGACACCGTCAACAATCATCAATGACACAATGACAGAAGTGACCATCAGAATGCAGACCCACATATTTGCACCAATGGGCACACACATGCAGATACCCTGTGGAGACTGCAGATGTGAGGTGAACAGATACCATACCATGGCAGCAATGGGACACACAATCCATGATCATTGTGCTGACCGATGACCTAGGAGTCCCAGGGACAGCAGGGGAAACCCACCAAACTACATACAGCCAATGGCACACCCAAGATATGCCAATGCAGTGGTGCAGATGCACAAACACAAACAGGCAGACCCACACTGCACATCATACACAACAGGTGAGGGGGGTGCCAGTGTCCCCAGGCAACCACACAACACATGAGGAGACCTGAATACCAATCATACAGATGTGCATACAGTGCCACACAAAGGTAACTCATGGATCCAAATCCCCTATGTGGGCAAGCAGGCATTGTCAGATGAGAGGGAGCACAAATCACACATGTCACACAGGCACCTAGGGACAGCAACTGACACAGCAAGACACAGACACACCACAGCACCACCCCAGGGCCCCCACAATGTGGTGACCCTGGGCTGCATTACAATCCCACTGTGATGACAAAGCTAAATGTGGTTCACACTGTGAACCACAGTCATGTGTCCTGAGCAACTAACTACCATCACACCTACACAAGCACAAATCAAACAGCATGGCCAGTAAGCCAAGGCCAACATGGAGGCAGGGGCCTAGCCGGGCAACAACTCTCATCTGCACACACTCAACACCACACCCCTCGACCTCCAACAATGTGCAGCAGTGAAGCACACATGCACTGGTGACATTGCACATGCACCCATGACTATTCCAGGGTGGTGGGTGGGAACCAAGGTGCAGAAACACATCACACATGGACACTCAACAAGACTCCTGAATGTCTGACACACTGCACACTACGCTGTACATGGACATGACGGCAATACCACACCAACCAATGGGATCCCAGCCACAGTCACACACCAATGAAGAAGCCAAGGACACCCACAAAGAACACACATAGACAACAACCAACATTGCAGCCCGGACCCTGAGGAGTGCCAGCAGTCACACACACAACGTGTCACAATCACTGAAAGATAACACAAACTGGAAATCACATGACAGGGGCAAACAACAAGTGCCAAGGGGAAACCTGACTGTGACCCATCTGCGTCTGCACACAAACTCAGCCCTGACAGCAAACACACCTATGGGTGACACCCTGATGACCAGTAATGTGCCATGCACCCACATCACAGAGAACCCAGGGCGAAGACTTTGGGGGAACATAGGTCAACTCAGCTAGCATCACAAACAGGTACAACACTAGGGATCACAGCATGCACAGCTAAACGGAAGTGAACACACAGACATGCACATACAACACACACCTTGGGCGCAGGCAATGTCACAGGAGTACACACTGCCATGAGGGGACTCCACTCCTGTGTGAGGAAAGCTGTGCCATATGTTGCCTCAGTAGGGCCCCATCATGTCAGCTGAGCACTTGGTCACACAATCAACAATTAGCACCAAATGAGGGCTCCCGTAACATCAGCCTGGTCATGGAAGTGCCAACGGAATCATCAGCACAGATCCAACACACTTGTATAGCAATGTTGCACTGACAACACAGATGAGTCCTTCCCCATTGATGCCCAAACCTGCATGTCCAGTGGAGATGGCCACACGGTCAGGAAGTAGACGAATTGAACAATGGCAGGCACAACAGATGTGCAGGGGTGGAAGCCACAGATGTGAAATAGGCAATCTAAGTAGGAAATCCCATTGCCAAATACTGAACACATGACACCCTCAGATGGCTGCTATGGATGACATGGATACACCACAGGATAGGACACATTCCCCTGGACCACATGGGTTCCTGCACAGTAACACTTCATTATCATGAGACCAAATATCACCATCACTGCAGCAAGGGCATGGTTAGCATCATCAACATCATGTACATCAGAAGCAAAAGCACTAGAGAACAGAAAGTTGCTTTATTCAGCATATGTGGCATTAAAAGTAGAAGTCCAGTAGAAAATAAACAAAGGCCAATGGCCAGTCCATCAACAAAGTCACAAGTGGGTGACAGTGGCAGATGCCACCCTACACATGCCTGCACAAAACCAGGGACAATCCACTAGGAGGGGCAACCGGGGGTAGGCCAGGCACCGCAGGGACAGGATCAGGGCTCACCAGGAGGAAGCAGGGAAGGGGTGGTGGGTGCTGGAGAGCCACTGACAACTGCAGTGGAGGTGTCTGACATGGTGTGTGCCGGCACAACTGGGGGCATGGCTCAGATGTTGTGGGTGCCGGCACGACTGCAGTGGACCCTGCAGATGGAGTGAACAGGTCCGCCACTGCAGTGCCCAAGTCAGACAGGGTGGTAGTGGACTCCACTGCAGTGCCTACCACCAGGGGAGGAGAATGGGGAACAGGCAAGGTGGGCTGGACAGAGGGGGAGGACACCCTCACCACATCAGTGGCACAGACAAGCGCAGCGGGGGTGTGGTGCCGGGAGAGCAAGTGGCAGGGGAGAAGGCCGGAGCCTCTTGGGGATGGTATATCTGTGGGTGGGGAACCTGGGGCAGGGTGTGGTGGGGGCACCTGTGGAGTGGGGGCCTGAGGGATGGAGGAAGGAGACCTGGTGCTTGAGCTGCAGGGCGGCGGCGGGGTCTTGCTCTTACCACTCCGGGGGACTTGCGGGTGGGGGCCTCAGTCTGTCTGCGCCTGGGGAGGGTGTCCGGGGGCGAGGGGCACTCTGCTCCGTGTGGGGGGCTTCCTCTTCCCCCTGGATGCTGGAGCAGCTGGATCGGAGGGGAAGAGGCCGAGGTCACTGAGGAAGAGGCGCTGGGTCTTTGGGGTTGCAGGTGAGGCAAGGGAGGGTGCTTTGGAGGGAGAGGCAACTGAGGACTGCGCAGTGCCCGTGGATGCGTGTGTGTGTACCAGGGCCCCATCCCCTGTGAGTCTGGTTTCAGTCCCCTGACTGTGCGTGCATGTGCGTTTTGTTTGTGGCGTGTGTGTCTGTGTGCTGGACGTGTGTGTGCTGGTGTGTGCCTGTGCCGGTGTGTGTGTGCTTGGGACGGGTAAGGTGCTGGGGAGTGTGGATGGAGCAGAGGCAGGAGGGGTGAGGGACTGTCTGAGGAGGGACACTGCTGCCGTCAGGGAGGAGTCCATGGACCTATTGCCCCTCTGTAGGTCAGACATGTCCGATGAGATGCCCTCCATGAATGACAGCAGCTGAGTCAACAGAGCGGTGTGCGCATGGAGGACACTCAGCATGGCTGTCTGCCCTACATGGAGCTGGCGAAGGAGGTACACAGACTCCTCACTCAGGGCAGCAGGGGACACAGGGGCAGGGGGTGCGGTGCCTGGCCCAAAGGAGACACGCTCCCGAACATGGAGGCCTCCACGGACCTGGGGAATGGGAGCCGATGGGAGGGTGGTGGTGGTGCTGGTGGTGGCGGGGACAGCAACACTAGCTGGGGTGTGGTGGCTGCTGACACCCGCCTCCATAAGGGAGTCATCCTCCGAGTTGCTCTGGTCCTCAGCTGAGGTGGATGGTGCTGAGGACTCCTCGGTGTGGCTCCCCTCGCCCTCCGTGCCACTGGGTCCCTCCGACCACTCCTCGGCTGCTGACCCAGTCTGGCTCTCTGTTTCCTCCTGGTCCGTGGAGCTGTCCCCTTCCGTGGCCGTGGATGTATCTGCAAACAATGGGGAAACAGACAGACATCAGTCACCTGCACCAAACGCACACACCACTGTGAGCACAGCACATTACAGAGCAAGCCCTGGCATCATTAGTTGTACATTGCTAAAAGTGCCCTAACTGAACAGGAGAAGCCAATTGTCAGTCTGATGCCAAGCATGGCACTCACATCCCACATGGCCTTGCACCCATCTGTCTGGTGTCTGTTGGATTGCAACACCCCAGTGTGGACACATGCACCAAGTACACAGTAGTTGGACAGTGCAGAGGACACGGTGTGGCATGTGGACATGCACACATCACAGCTCTTGCCACTGAGTCAGTACAGGTTTCCGGATGAAAGGGATGCCCAGAGTCAAATAGGAAATGCATGTGATGCATACCAGCGACAGACACCATGATGCACCCATGTCCTGATAGCCATCGCCACAATGGTGTGCATGTAGCACATGTCACTCCCCTGCAGGACCACCAATAAGTTGACACATGCCATGGCAGAGGCATGACTGCTAAGTCATACATCACTGTCTCAGTGATGTATGACTTGGCAGCCAGACAACAACACTATGCACTGTGTCACAATAGTAGGTCATGGGGAATGCAAGTCCTGGAGCTGCACAAGTGCACATGTACATCCCCACACAACACATCATCTTAACCCTCATCTGTCCAGGTCATACCTATTGGACATATGGGAGACCTGTGACACTACCCTCTGAACCTGAGCCCCTCACAATCTGCTGTGAATGGGGAACAGCTGCCTGAACTTCACATTCGCATACCCCAGTCTGCACGGGCAGCTGATCAAACACCTATGTGACACACAAGTATCGTCTCCTATGGTCACATCTCCAGGGGCATGCTGAGCCCCTACCAAGAAACACCCCAGCAGTCCTGGCAACTAATCCACAGCACACTGACACAGAGGCAGACACCTGAGGGGTCAAATCACTGCGCACAATGTGTCAGCTGATACACGGGAGTGGGAGTACAGAGTGCATTGCATGGCCTGGAGTAGGCATGACTGTCCTGCTCCACATGAATGAGGGATGAGCCCTGGACAGTGGATAGCTGGCTATGTATGTGTGACACACGTAATCTGCACACTCCTGGGGCCCAAACATTGTTCCCACCCGCTGCATGGGCGTGTGCCACATACCCCAGGCACATGTGGTGGCTCAGCTCAGCAAGTGGACCGCATATCAAAGCAACACGCAGATTACATGTCCGAACACAGGCGTTGTGTGAACAATGGACCCACCCATGATGCCCACAACAGAGTTAGGGAAACAGATGCTGTCCCCCACCTTTAGTGAAGCAAACTGCAAGGACACAGTCCCAAGTGACACAATTCCCTGAATGTAAGGGCCACACCTGGGTATCAGATGAGCAGTGGGCAGTGCACAATAGAGGGACATGGCTCCTGGACAACATGACTGCTGCACTGTGGCAGTTGAACCAGGCCAGAGGAGGGCACAAAGCATGTAATACAGAGTTCACAGTGCAGTCTTTGACTCACCCCTCCTTGCTGCTTCTGGCCTTCAGCTGCCCATCCAGGTCTGGAAACACCACCGCCAGGATCTGGAGCATGTGGGGGTCAGGGTCCGTGTTCCGCCCCTCCTGCGAGGAGGTGACAGCTTCAGCTGGACCCGTGCAATCCTCCGGGTCCAGCCCGAAGGTCCTGCCACCTCTTCTGGCAGTTGCGGATCCGGCGCTTGTAGACCCCCACGGACCGGACGGCCCGGACGATGTCCTTCCAGATCTCCTGCTTCCGATGGGCATTAACCTGTCAGGATGACAAAGTGAAAAGGCCATTACTACACATGCAACATATCCGTGCATGACACAGTTGTATATACATGTCTCAATCACAGGGGCACATGATGTACACAGGCAGTGCAAAGCTGCCCATGGACAGTTTGCCAGACGTCACTACATGGTATCATTGCATGGGAAGTAAAACCTTGTTCAAATGCACTGTCACTGCACCATACCTGTCCAGTGCATATCACTACACACTATGGGGGTGACAACTACTCAGTGAGCCTGCTAGCCAGTGGCGTGCAGACTTTCAGCCTTGCTAGTCAGACAATATGCACATTCAGAAAGGCAGTGCACAGAACACTCACCTGCTCCCCTGGTGTCCCATACAGCTTGCTGTACTGTGGAAGTAGGCTGTCCAGCAGGGCCTGGTTCTCCTCAAGGCAGAAGGCTGGGGCTCTCTCCACAGTACGTGCCATTGCAGGGTCCAGAGGGGCAGAGACAGCAGCAGTGCAGTGGCAGATGTCGTCCTGGAGCATGTAGTGCAGGCAAGTGAGCTCTCAGGGGAACAGCCAGCAATATATATGTGCTGGAGAGGCAGATACTGTCCCTTGTGTCCAAAGTGATAGGTCCAAGTCGTTTGCATCTTCTGAATCTGGCCAATCCATGGAATAGCAGCACCAAAACACGCCCACAGCATCCTTCAAATCTTCAACTTCATGACATACATGATTTTGCAACATTGTTGTGGGTGACCAACTGATTTTCCAGCAACCGACTCGTTCGAAATTCAAAACGCGTCCGTTGCCAGGCAAGCCCATTGTCAATGGGTGCGCACCGATCGGTCCATTGCGGTACAACACGTACAGGGTACAACGCGTACCGCACACATTGAATGCAATGGGCCGGCCGGGGCACCGATCGGTCCATTGCAGTACAACGCGTACAGGGTTACAACGCATACCCGCACACATTGAATGCAATGGGCCGGCCGGGGCACCGATCGGTCCATTGCAGTTCAACGCGTACAGGGGTACAACGCGTACCCGCACACATTGAATGCAATGGGCGGCCGGGGCACCGATCGGTCCATTACAGTTCAACGCGTACAGGGGTACAACGCGTACCCGCACACATTGAATGCAATGGGCCGGCCGGGGCACCGATCGGTCCATTGCAGTTCAACGCGTACAGGGGTACAACGCGTACCGCACACATTGAATGCAATGGGCCGGCCGGGGCACCGATCGGTCCATTGCAGTTCAACGCGTACAGGGGTACAACGCGTACCCGCACACATTGAATGCAATGGGCCGGCCGGGGCACCGATCGGTCCATTGCAGTACAACGCGTACAGGGGTACAACGCGTACAGGGGTACAACGCGTACCCGCACACATTGAATGCAATGGGCCGGCCGGGGGCACCGACCGGTCCATTGCAGTACAACGCGTACAGGGTACAACGCGTACAGGGGTACAACGCGTGCACCGCACACATTGAATGCAATGGGCCGGCCGGGGCACCGATCGGTCCATTGCTGTTCAACGCATCACTGTACATGTGACTGGCATATGTCAGCAAGCCTGTCTCAGATGGACATATGCCAGCCACAGATAGCTCCCAGGGAGTGAGGGGCACACCTACATCACGACAGCCTGTCCAAACTTTATCATAAGGCATGTAAGGCTGCATTTCCTATTGTGTGTATGTTGGTGTACATGTTGTCCTGTGGGTGTCACCTGTGGGCAGCCACCCCCAGGCTGTGCACGTGTTAATGGGGACAGGATCCTGGGTGTTACGTGTACATGACCACTGTGATGTGCAACTGTTCATATCTGTGCATGTGCCATGGTCACATTTCACGGTGGTGTATGTGTATGTCATGTCACATACCCCGTGAGTCCCATGTGGGACGGTATGTTTGAGCCAGGGTGTCCCAGTGGCACAATAGTGATGGTCCTCCACAGTCTTTGTGCATGTAGTGTTTACAATGTCTCTGATATCATGTGCACAATGGGAGACAGTCTCCACATCCAGGTTGTGTGTGCATGGACTTTGATGTTGTGCGTGTGTGTGTCACAGACGTCCATGTGTGTCCTGCCGTGGCAAGTGGGACCACTACCTGTGGGGGTCATGGTTGTTTTGCTGTGGTGTATACATGATACTCCATGTAATGCCAGTGTCCATGTGGCAATACAGGGTCCCTGGGAATGTACCTGTCATTGAGCTGTGGTGCCTGGGGCACATCTGTCCTCACATGTCACAGTGGGGGGTGATTGTGACACGGCAGCAGGAGATGGGAACTGTGACACGGCCTCATGATATCCAATGGGCCAACCTGGGACTAATTGATGCCACCTGTTGTACCGTGTTGACAGATATTGGCCATGTATGTACCATACATGTCCTTACGGAACTGCACACTTCATGTAGTTGTGCCTCATAATGATGTATGTTGGGATATTGAGTGTGTTCAATGCCGCATATGTGGGGTGACTGACAATCTTGCTTACTTCTCCTCTGCACTGCAGGGCTCCTGCTGTCCATCGACCATTCCCAGACCTGGCAACGATGGTGGAACGGGACAGCATCCGACGGTACCGCTTCACCAGGCAGCTGATTGAGGATTTGGCAGTGCAGTTGTCCCCACATTTGCAGCCTGGCCGGCCGTATCCTACAGCGCTGACCCCCAAGGTGAAGGTGATGGCAGCCCTACACTTCTTTGCCACCGGTACCTTCCAACATACTGTGGCGACTGCTGGTGGGATGTCACAGACCATGTTGAGCCGTGTGCTCCGCGATGTTTTGGCGGCAATGTTGCTATTCCTGAACCGGTACATCTATTTCCCTAGACTGCGACGACTCACTGACGTGAAGAGTGACTTTTATGCCCTGGGGAGGATGCCGCATGTCATTGGCTCCATTGATGGGACACATGTGGCTTTGGTACCACCACAGGCCCAGGAGCAGGCCTACAGGAACCGCAAGCACTACCACTCGGTCAATGCACTGGTGGTGTGTCTTGCAGACATGACCATCACACACGTGTGTGCCCGTTTCCCTGGTTCAGCACACGATGCCTTTGTGATGAGGAGTA
>CAWUFW010029082.1:0-19816 GCA_963921515.1 Calotriton arnoldi | reverse complement strand
AGTTACGTATTGCTTTACCGGTAAGTACGGTTAAAATTACTTTTCAGGACCAGTACTGGGCTGAAAGATGCAGCACTGAGGTCTCTCCTGATAACAGGTGAGTAAATCGGAATTCGTATTTCGGCTGATTTTAGAGGAATATTTTAAAGTTCCAAAACTCCACACTTAGAAGAATTTCCAAGTGAAACCAGTCAATGTTAGCCTATTAAGGAAATTCAAGTTACCGGTAAGTACGGTTAAAATTACTTTTCAGGACCAGTACTGGGCTGAAAGATGCAGCACTGAGGTCTCTCCTGATAACAGGTGAGTAAATCGGAATTCGTATTTCGGCTGATTTTAGAGGAATATTTTAAAGTTCCAAAACTCCACACTTAGAAGAATTTCCAAGTGAAACCAGTCAATGTTAGCCTATGGAAGGAAATTCAAGTTACCGGTAAGTACGGTTAAAATTACTTTTCAGGACCAGTACTGGGCAGAAAGATGCAGCACTGAGGTCTCTCCTGATAACAGGTGAGTAAATCGGAATTCGTATTTCGGCTGATTTTAGAGGAATATTTTAAAGTTCCAAAACTCCACACTTAGAAGAATTTCCAAGTGAAACCAGTCAATGTTAGCCTATTAAGGAAATTCAAGTTACCGGTAAGTACGGTTAAAATTACTTTTCAGGACCAGTACTGGGCTGAAAGATGCAGCACTGAGGTCTCTCCTGATAACAGGTGAGTAAATCGGAATTCGTATTTCGGCTGATTTTAGAGGAATATTTTAAAGTTCCAAAACTCCACACTTAGAAGAATTTCCAAGTGAAACCAGTCAATGTTAGCCTATGAAGGAAATTCAAGTTACCGGTAAGTACGGTTAAAATTACTTTTCAGGACCAGTACTGGGCTGAAAGATGCAGCACTGAGGTCTCTCCTGATAACAGGTGAGTAAATCGGAATTCGTATTTCGGCTGATTTTAGAGGAATATTTTAAAGTTCCAAAACTCCACACTTAGAAGAATTTCCAAGTGAAACCAGTCAATGTTAGCCTATGAAGGAAATTCAAGTTACCGGTAAGTATGGTTAAAATTACTTTTGAGGATCAGTACTGGGCTGAAAGATGCAGCACTGAGGTCTCTCCTGATAACAGGTGAGTAAATCGGAATTCGTATTTCGGCTGATTTTAGAGGAATATTTTAAAGTTCCAAAACTCCACACTTAGAAGAATTTCCAAGTGAAACCAGTCAATGTTAGCCTATGGAAGGAAATTCAAGTTACCGGTAAGTACGGTTAAAATTACTTTTCAGGACCAGTACTGGGCTGAAAGATGCAGCACTGAGGTCTCTCCTGATAACAGGTGAGTAAATCGGAATTCGTATTTCGGCTGATTTTAGAGGAATATTTTAAAGTTCCAAAACTCCACACTTAGAAGAATTTCCAAGTGAAACCAGTCAATGTTAGCCTATGGAAGGAAATTCAAGTTACTGGTAAGTACGGTTAAAATTACTTTTCAGGACCAGTACTGGGCTGAAAGATGCAGCACTGAGGTCTCTCTTGATAACAGGTGAGTAAATCAGAATTCGGATTTCGGCTGATTTTAGAGGAATATTTGTATGTTTCAAAAATCAACACTTAGAAACTTTTTCAGCAAAAAGCAGGCAATGATATCCTATGGAAGGAAATTCAAGTTACTGGTAAGTATGGTTAAAATTACTTTTGAGGATCAGTACTGGGCTGAAAGATGCAGCACTGAGGTCTCTCCTGATAACAGGTGAGTAAATCGGAATTCGTATTTCGGCTGATTTTAGAGGAATATTTTAAAGTTCCAAAACTCAACACTTAGAAGAATTTCCAAGTGAAACCAGTCAATGTTAGCCTATGAAGGAAATTCAAGTTACCGGTAAGTACGGTTAAAATTACTTTTCAGGATCAGTACTGGGCTGAAAGATGCAGCACTGAGGTCTCTCCTGATAACAGGTGAGTAAATCGGAATTCGTATTTCGGCTGATTTTAGAGGAATATTTTAAAGTTCCAAAACTCCACACACAGAAGAATTTCCAAGTGAAACCAGTCAATGTTAGCCTATGGAAGGAAATTCAAGTTACCGGTAAGTACGGTTAAAATTACTTTTCAGGACCAGTACTGGGCTGAAAGATGCAGCACTGAGGTCTCTCCTGATAACAGGTGAGTAAATCGGAATTCGTATTTCGGCTGATTTTAGAGGAATATTTTAAAGTTCCAAAACTCCACACTTAGAAGAATTTCCAAGTGAAACCAGTCAATGTTAGCCTATTAAGGAAATTCAAGTTACCGGTAAGTACGGTTAAAATTACTTTTCAGGACCAGTACTGGGCTGAAAGATGCAGCACTGAGGTCTCTCCTGATAACAGGTGAGTAAATCGGAATTCGTATTTCGGCTGATTTTAGAGGAATATTTTAAAGTTCCAAAACTCCACACTTAGAAGAATTTCCAAGTGAAACCAGTCAATGTTAGCCTATGGAAGGAAATTCAAGTTACCGGTAAGTACGGTTAAAATTACTTTTCAGGACCAGTACTGGGCAGAAAGATGCAGCACTGAGGTCTCTCCTGATAACAGGTGAGTAAATCGGAATTCGTATTTCGGCTGATTTTAGAGGAATATTTTAAAGTTCCAAAACTCCACACTTAGAAGAATTTCCAAGTGAAACCAGTCAATGTTAGCCTATTAAGGAAATTCAAGTTACCGGTAAGTACGGTTAAAATTACTTTTCAGGACCAGTACTGGGCTGAAAGATGCAGCACTGAGGTCTCTCCTGATAACAGGTGAGTAAATCGGAATTCGTATTTCGGCTGATTTTAGAGGAATATTTTAAAGTTCCAAAACTCCACACTTAGAAGAATTTCCAAGTGAAACCAGTCAATGTTAGCCTATGAAGGAAATTCAAGTTACCGGTAAGTACGGTTAAAATTACTTTTCAGGACCAGTACTGGGCTGAAAGATGCAGCACTGAGGTCTCTCCTGATAACAGGTGAGTAAATCGGAATTCGTATTTCGGCTGATTTTAGAGGAATATTTTAAAGTTCCAAAACTCCACACTTAGAAGAATTTCCAAGTGAAACCAGTCAATGTTAGCCTATGAAGGAAATTCAAGTTACCGGTAAGTATGGTTAAAATTACTTTTGAGGATCAGTACTGGGCTGAAAGATGCAGCACTGAGGTCTCTCCTGATAACAGGTGAGTAAATCGGAATTCGTATTTCGGCTGATTTTAGAGGAATATTTTAAAGTTCCAAAACTCCACACTTAGAAGAATTTCCAAGTGAAACCAGTCAATGTTAGCCTATGGAAGGAAATTCAAGTTACCGGTAAGTACGGTTAAAATTACTTTTCAGGACCAGTACTGGGCTGAAAGATGCAGCACTGAGGTCTCTCCTGATAACAGGTGAGTAAATCAAAATTCGTATTTCGGCTGATTTTAGAGGAATATTTTAAAGTTCCAAAACTCCACACTTAGAAGAATTTCCAAGTGAAACCAGTCAATGTTAGCCTATTAAGGAAATTCAAGTTACCGGTAAGTACGGTTAAAATTACTTTTCAGGACCAGTACTGGGCTGAAAGATGCAGCACTGAGGTCTCTCCTGATAACAGGTGAGTAAATCGGAATTCGTATTTCGGCTGATTTTAGAGGAATATTTTAAAGTTCCAAAACTCCACACTTAGAAGAATTTCCAAGTGAAACCAGTCAATGTTAGCCTATGGAAGGAAATTCAAGTTACTGGTAAGTACGGTTAAAATTACTTTTCAGGACCAGTACTGGGCTGAAAGATGCAGCACTGAGGTCTCTCTTGATAACAGGTGAGTAAATCAGAATTCGGATTTCGGCTGATTTTAGAGGAATATTTGTATGTTTCAAAAATCAACACTTAGAAACTTTTTCAGCAAAAAGCAGGCAATGATATCCTATGGAAGGAAATTCAAGTTACTGGTAAGTATGGTTAAAATTACTTTTGAGGATCAGTACTGGGCTGAAAGATGCAGCACTGAGGTCTCTCCTGATAACAGGTGAGTAAATCGGAATTCGTATTTCGGCTGATTTTAGAGGAATATTTTAAAGTTCCAAAACTCCACACTTAGAAGAATTTCCAAGTGAAACCAGTCAATGTTAGCCTATGAAGGAAATTCAAGTTACCGGTAAGTACGGTTAAAATTACTTTTGAGGATCAGTACTGGGCTGAAAGATGCAGCACTGAGGTCTCTCCTGATAACAGGTGAGTAAATCGGAATTCGTATTTCGGCTGATTTTAGAGGAATATTTTAAAGTTCCAAAACTCCACACTTCGAAGAATTTCCAAGTGAAACCAGTCAATGTTAGCCTATGGAAGGAAATTCAAGTTACTGGTAAGTACGGTTAAAATTACTTTTCAGGACCAGTACTGGGCTGAAAGATGCAGCACTGAGGTCTCTCCTGATAACAGGTGAGTAAATCAGAATTCGGATTTCGGCTGATTTTAGAGGAATATTTGTATGTTTCAAAAATCAACACTTAGAAACTTTTTCAGCAAAAAGCAGGCAATGATATCCTATGGAAGGAAATTCAAGTTACTGGTAAGTACGGTTAAAATTACTTTTGAGGATCAGTACGGGGCTGAAAGATGCAGCACTGAGGTCTCTCCTGATAACAGGTGAGTAAATCGGAATTCGTATTTCGGCTGATTTTAGAGGAATATTTTAAAGTTCCAAAACTCAACACTTAGAAGAATTTCCAAGTGAAACCAGTCAATGTTAGCCTATGAAGGAAATTCAAGTTACCGGTAAGTATGGTTAAAATTACTTTTGAGGATCAGTACTGGGCTGAAAGATGCAGCACTGAGGTCTCTCCTGATAACAGGTGAGTAAATCGGAATTCGTATTTCGGCTGATTTTAGAGGAATATTTTAAAGTTCCAAAACTCCACACTTAGAAGAATTTCCAAGTGAAACCAGTCAATGTTAGCCTATGGAAGGAAATTCAAGTTACCGGTAAGTACGGTTAAAATTACTTTTCAGGACCAGTACTGGGCTGAAAGATGCAGCACTGAGGTCTCTCCTGATAACAGGTGAGTAAATCGGAATTCGTATTTCGGCTGATTTTAGAGGAATATTTTAAAGTTCCAAAACTCCACACTTAGAAGAATTTCCAAGTGAAACCAGTCAATGTTAGCCTATTAAGGAAATTCAAGTTACCGGTAAGTACGGTTAAAATTACTTTTCAGGACCAGTACTGGGCTGAAAGATGCAGCACTGAGGTCTCTCCTGATAACAGGTGAGTAAATCGGAATTCGTATTTCGGCTGATTTTAGAGGAATATTTTAAAGTTCCAAAACTCCACACTTCGAAGAATTTCCAAGTGAAACCAGTCAATGTTAGCCTATGGAAGGAAATTCAAGTTACTGGTAAGTACGGTTAAAATTACTTTTCAGGACCAGTACTGGGCTGAAAGATGCAGCACTGAGGTCTCTCCTGATAACAGGTGAGTAAATCAGAATTCGGATTTCGGCTGATTTTAGAGGAATATTTGTATGTTTCAAAAATCAACACTTAGAAACTTTTTCAGCAAAAAGCAGGCAATGATATCCTAAGGAAGGAAATTCAAGTTACTGGTAAGTACGGTTAAAATTACTTTTGAGGATCAGTACTGGGCTGAAAGATGCAGCACTGAGGTCTCTCCTGATAACAGGTGAGTAAATCGGAATTCGTATTTCGGCTGATTTTAGAGGAATATTTTAAAGTTCCAAAACTCCACACTTAGAAGAATTTCCAAGTGAAACCAGTCAATGTTAGCCTATGAAGGAAATTCAAGTTACCGGTAAGTACGGTTAAAATTACTTTTCAGGATCAGTACTGGGCTGAAAGATGCAGCACTGAGGTCTCTCCTGATAACAGGTGAGTAAATCGGAATTCGTATTTCGGCTGATTTTAGAGGAATATTTTAAAGTTCCAAAACTCCACACACAGAAGAATTTCCAAGTGAAACCAGTCAATGTTAGCCTATGAAGGAAATTCAAGTTACCGGTAAGTACGGTTAAAATTACTTTTCAGGACCAGTACTGGGCTGAAAGATGCAGCACTGAGGTCTCTCCTGATAACAGGTGAGTAAATCAGAATTCGGATTTCGGCTGATTTTAGAGGAATATTTGTATGTTTCAAAAATCAACACTTAGAAACTTTTTCAGCAAAAAGCAGGCAATGATATCCTATGGAAGGAAATTCAAGTTACTGGTAAGTACGGTTAAAATTACTTTTGAGGATCAGTACTGGGCTGAAAGATGCAGCACTGAGGTCTCTCCTGATAACAGGTGAGTAAATCGGAATTCGTATTTCGGCTGATTTTAGAGGAATATTTTAAAGTTCCAAAACTCCACATTTAGAAGAATTTCCAAGTGAAACCAGTCAATGTTAGCCTATGAAGGAAATTCAAGTTACCTGTAAGTACGGTTAAAATTTTTTTTGAGGATCAGTACTGGGCTGAAAGATACAGCACTGAGGTCTCTCCTTATAACAGGTGAGTAAATCAGAATTCGTATTTCGGCTGATTTTAGAGGAATATTTGCACAATGGTGAAGGGAGGGGGCGGGGCCTGAGGTGACATCTGTGCAAACGCGCCCCGTGGCGCGTTTTAAGTTGGGGGATTAAGTCCCCTTGAATCATGAGGGTCCCTACGGGCCAACTAGCCCACCAGGAACCTCCAGTATGCGCCAGGGGCTGCGTTGCAGAGACATGTACAGAGGCCACACCCCTTTTACACCTCTCTGCAACGCAGCTCTGTGGCGCTTTCTGGACGTACCTGTTGGGCTAGTTGGCCCCAGGGACCCTCAGGATTGAAGAGGATTTAATTCCCCATCTTAAAACGCGCCACGGGGCCTGTTTGCACACATGTCACCTGAAGCCCCGCCCCCTCCCTTCACCACTGTGCAAACGCGCCCCGTGGCGCGTTTTAAGTCGGGGGATTAACTCCCCTTGAATCCTGAGGGTCCCTGGGGTGCAACTAGCCCACCATATACCTCCAAAAGCGCCATAGAGCTGCGTTGCAGAGAGGTGTAAAAGGGGCGTGGCCTCTGTACACCTCTCTGCAAGGCAGCCCCTGGCGCATACTGGAGGTTCCTGGTGGGCTAGTTGGCCCCAGGGACCCCAGTATTCAAGGGGAATCGTTCCCCCTCTGCAAACGCGCCAGGGGCGCGTTTGCAGAGTGGTGAAGGAAGGGGGCGGGGCCTGCGGGCCCGATCGTTTTTTTTTTTTTTAAATGCTTTTTTCTGCCCAGGGGGTCCTTGTGGGACCCCCTGAGCAGACCTAGGGGGTCAGGGTGTTTCTACCCTGCCCCCTTTGTGCGCTTTGCGCACTTGTTTCTGTCCCTCGGTTCTACCGAGGGACAAAATGGCTGCCAACACTTCCTGATTTGGAGTGTTGACAGCCAATTAACATAAAGCTCGTGCTCGGGAGGATCCGCGGCCCTAGATATACCTATCTTTTTACTTTTCATTTTCTCAGCAACTGCTGAACGGATTTACACCATTTAACAAAAAGGGTTCTTTCTGAACCAAGAACTACCTCTTTGCCAAATTTGGTGTAATTCCGTTCAGCAGTTCGGGCTGTAGCCGTGTCTAAAGTTTCCTATGGAAAATTGCATGGGGAAAACGCGTTTTGGGACCCCCCTTTTTTCTCGGCCCCCGCTTGACGAATCCCCCCCGAGACTTTCAGGGTAGGAGCGGAGCGGAGCGGGCCACAAAGTTTGAAAATTTCGCGAAGATACGTCAACCGGCAAGAGAGTTATTTCAAATAGAATGTCGCGGATTTCCTATGGATAATAGGTTGTAACTATAACTATCTACTGGCGACCGCCAGTAGATAATATATATATATATATGTATATATATATATCAATCAATCAGGGAATTGTAAGCT
Source organism: Calotriton arnoldi (assembly GCA_963921515.1). Lineage (NCBI taxonomy): Eukaryota > Metazoa > Chordata > Amphibia > Caudata > Salamandridae > Calotriton > Calotriton arnoldi. The sequence continues at coordinate 11,921 of CAWUFW010029082.1, read as the reverse complement.
CGCTACTCACCCATGAGGGTTTCAAGGCGCTGAGGGGGGGGTCCGCAGATCTGTTTAGCCGAAGAGCCAGGTCTTGAGGGTCTTCCTGAAGGTGTTCAGGGAGGGGGCGTGTCTGATGTCTGCCGGTAGCTCGTTCCAGGTCTTGGCTGCAATGTGAGAGAAGGATCTTCCGCCTGCTCTGGCTCTGTGGATGCGCGGGGTTTCGGCCAGTGCGAGGTTGGAAGATCGGAGGTTTCTTTTGGGTACGTGGAAGTTGATTCTGTCGTTGAGGTATTTGGGTCCGTTGTTGTGTAGGCATTTGTAGGCGTGAGTGAGGATTTTGAAAGTGACTCTTTTCTCCACAGGGAGCCAGTGGAGACTTCGTAGGTGTTCGCTGATGTGTTCGTGTCGGGGGATGCCGAGGACGAGTCTGGCGGCGGTGTTCTGTATTGTTTGGAGTTTGCGGAGTAGGGACTTGTTGATGCCGGCGTAGAGTGCGTTTCCATAGTCCAGTCTGCTGGTGATGAGTGCGTGGGTGACTTTCTTCCTTGACTCAGGGGGGATCCACTTGAAGGTCTTGCGGAGGATGCGGAGGGTGTTGAAGCAGCTGGAGGTGACGGCGTTGACCTGTCGGTTCATGGTGAGTGATGAGTCGAGTACGATGCCGAGGTTCTTGGCGTGGTCTGAGGGGGTAGGTGGGCTTCCGAGGGCGGTCGGCCACCAGGTGCTGTCCCATGCAGAAGGGGTGGTACCGAGGATGAGGACTTCTGTCTTCTCGGCATTGAGCTTCAGGCAGCTGTTGGTCATCCAGACTGCGACGTCTTGCATTCCTTTCCGGAAGTTGAGTTTGGCAGTGGTGGGGTCTTTGGTGAGGGAGAGGATGAGCTGGGTGTTGTCGGCGTAGGATACGATGTTGAGGCCGTGTTGTCGGACGATGGATGCAAGGGGGGCCATGTAGATGTTGAAGCGGGTGGGGCTCAGTGATGAATCCTGTGGGACTCCGCAGGTGATTTTCGTGGGGTCGGAGAGGAAGTGTGGGAGTCTGATCCTTTGGCTTCTTCCAGTGAGGAATGATCAGATCCAGTCCATGGCTGTTCCTTGTATGCCTGCGTCGTGTAGTCTGGCGACTAGTGTGCGGTGGGAGACGGTGTCGAAGGCCGCTGATAGGTCAAGTAGGATGAGGGCTGCGGAGTGGCCTTGGTCCAGGAGGGTGCAGATGTCGTCTGTGGTGGCGAGTAGGACGGTCTCTGTGCTGTGGTTGCTTCGGAATCCTGATTGGGACGGGTCGAGGACGGCGTTCTCTTCAATGAATCGTGTCAGTTTCCTGTTGACTGTTTTCTCTGCAACTTTGGCTGCGAAGAGGAGGAGCGAGATGGGCCGATAGTTCTTGAGGTCGGTGGGGTCAGCTGTGGGCTTCTTGAGCAGGGGTCTGACTTCTGTGGGCTTCCAGTCGTCTGGGAAGGTGCCTGTTTTGAAGGTGGTGTTGATGGTGCGTTGTAGTTCGGGTGCGATGGCGGCCGCAGCTCTGTGGTAGATGTGAGGGGGGCAGGGGTCGGTGGGGGCCCCCCGAGTGGATGCTTTTTATGGTCGAGGCGGTGTCTTTGGCCGTGATCGGTGTCCAGTTGGAGATGGTGGGATGGCTGGTGTTTCTGGGGGGCGGGGGGCCGTCTGTGGCACCTGGTGGATGGTCGATGAAGTTGTCATAGAGGTTTTTGATCTTGAGGTGGAAATAGGTTCCAAACTTGTCGCAGAGGTCTTGGGATGGTGTGATGTCTGTGGCTTCGCTGCGTGGGTTGGTGAATTCCTGAATGACACTGAAAAGTTCCTTGGAGTTGGTGGAGTTGGCCAGTATTTTGTTGTGGATGAAGTTCCTCTTGGTGGCTCTGATCTGGTTATGGTAGTCCGTCATGGCGTCCTTGTAGGTGGTGTGGTTTTCAGTTGTCTTGGTGTTTCTCCAGTTCTTCTCCAGGCATCTGCAGGTGCGTCTGGCTTCTTGGAGAGTGGTGGTGAACCAGGCAGCTTTCCTGGGGCGTTGTCTGTCGGGGTTGCGTAGCGGGGCGAGCTCATCTGCGCAGTTGAAGATCCAGGTGTGGAGTTCTCTGGCTGCGTTGTTTGCGTCGTTTGCGTCAGGTGCCCAGGTGTGGTTGTCTCGGGTGAGGGTGGAGTTAAGTTGCTCGTCGGTAACCTTGCTCCAGTTCCTTCGAGGTGGGTGTGGGTGCCTTGGGTTTGTTGATGGCGAAGTGTACGCAGTGGTGGTCGGTCCATGGCGGCTGCGTTGTGTGGCTGAATTGGACGCTGTTTCCTGCCGCGAAGATGGGGTCGAGGGTGTGTCCTGCTCTGTGGGTCGGTGTGTTGACGAGTTGTTTAAGTCCGATGCTGGCGAGGTTGTCACGAAGGATAGTGGAGTTGGGGTCGCTGGGGTTGTTGAGGTGGAAGTTCAGGTCGCCAATAGTATGTAGTTTGCTGAGGCGATGGCGTGGGGTGCGATGAAGTCGGTGATGGTGGTGGCGAAGGGTGTTCGGGGGCCGGGGGGTCTGTAGATGAGGGTTCCTCGGAGTGTGGCTTTGGGGGTGGTCTGGATCTGGAAGTGCAGGTGTTCGGTGGAGGGGAAGGTTTCGCTGGAGGTGGTGAGGCGGAGGATGCTCTTGTGGGCGATGGCGAGGCCCCCTCCTGGGTGGTTGGAGCGGTCTTTCCTCTGGATCTTGTATCCGTCTGGGATGGCGGTGCTGATGTCGGGGGCGGAAGATGCGTTGGTCCAGGTCTCTGTGAAGAAGGCGATGTCGGGCGAGCGAGAGTCGAGTAGGTTCCAGATTTCCATGGCGTGTTTGTGTACGGAGCATACGTTGAGGAGGATGCATTTTAGGGTGTCCCCGGTGCTGGCGTCAGCGGTGTTGGAGGCCGGGGTGGCGGTGAGGGTCTGGCGGCAGTGGAGGCAGGAGAACTGGCCATGGGTCGTGTTCGGTGAGGCCTGTTGGCATTCTCTAAGTCTTCCAGGGTTGAGTGCGAGGAGGGTGGTGGTGTCATAGCGATGCATAGTGGAAGGTCCAGAGTTCCTGGTGCTGGCCGCGGTCGAGTCGCAGACGGGCGCAGATGGGCTTGCCTTTGGCTTGCCTTAGGCGCGCCGGCGGCGCGACCGCTGCACGCGACCGCACAGCGGCCGCCATTAGGTAGGGGAGGTGGGAGGGAGGAGAGGCTGGGAGGCAGGAGTAGGGGAATTCCGGAGGGGAATTCCGGGGGGGAATTCTGGGGGGAGGGGCCGCAGGGGCAGCAGCGGCGAAAGGCAAAAGGAACAGGCAGGCACGAGAACATAAAAACAGTGGTGGAATTAGAGCAAGACACAGATGGGCACAATAACAGTGGCACAACAGGGAAAAATTAAGAAAAAAACAGCTGAGAAAGGTTACGGTGGTTGCAGGCAGTCTGGTCCCAGTTGGAGCGGGCAGCAGGCGCAGGAGCGGGCAGCAGCCTCGAACCTCCCAAGGAGGAGGTCTGGGTCTGGAGGCAAGAGACGGCACAGCGGAGCTGCGGGAAAAGAGTGGACCTAGACCGAGGGTCGGAGGTCTTACTCGCGCTCCCCCGCAGCGGCCGCCATTAAGTAGGGGAGGTGGGAGGGAGGAGAGGCTGGGAGGTGGGAGCGGGGGAATTCCAGAGGGGAATTCCGGGGGGGAATTCCGGGGGGGAGGGGCCGCAGGGGCAGCAGCGGCGAAAGGCGAAAGGAACAGGCAGGCACGAGAACATAAAAACAGTGGTGGAATTAGAGCAAGACCCAGATGGGCACAATAACAGTGGCACAACAGGGAAAAATTAAGAAAAAAAAGGCTGAGAAAGGTTACGGTGGTTGCAGGCAGTCTGGTCCCAGTTGGAGCGGGCAGCAGGCGCAGGAGCGGGCAGCAGCCTCGAACCTCCCAAGGAGGAGGTCGGGGTCTGGAGGCAAGAGACGGCATAGCGGAGCTGCGGGGAGAGAGTGGACCTAGACCTATATATATTCAGTTTCACATGTCCGCCACAGAGAAATGGAGACGCACTCTCTTTTAAGCGACTTTAATCTGGCAGCAAGCAAGAATCCAATCACGGCCCAACGCGTTTCGGACTTCTCCAGTCCTTGATCACGGGCAGCTGGCAAAACAATTCATATTGCAGTTACTGATTAAATAGTTACATGATCTTTTACATCTCGTTCTACGTGAACTTGGCATGATAACCCCAATGCATTCTGTGATCAGTAATCTGCACAACATTTCATTGTTCCTGAAATAGGTAAATAGACACCCAGCACAATTATATCCATATTCTTGTTTGCTTAAAATGCTTTGCCACGCTAAAAAGTTCCATATTGAGATCCGACATCACAGTTCTCTGGGCCCCGCATATCGCGGTGGTGCAGTCTCCCGGTAGGCTACCGTAATGTCCAGTTTCACATCTCCGCCACAGAGAAATAGAGACGCACTCTCTTTTAAGCGACTTTAATCTGGCAGCAAGCAGGAATCCAATCACGGCCCAACGCGTTTCGGACTTCTCCAATCCTTGATCACGGGCAGCTGGCAAAACAAACAATTCATATTGAAGTTACTGATTAAATAGTCACATGATCTTTTACATCTCGTTCTACGTGAACTTGGCATGATCACCCCAATGCATTCTGTGATCAGTAATCTGCACAACAGTTCATTGTTCCTGAAATAGGTAAATAGACATCCAGCACAATTATATCCATATTCTTGTTTGCTTAAAATGCTTTGCCACGCTAAAAAGTTCCATATTGAGATCCAATATCACAGTTCTCTTGGCCCCGCATATCGCAGTGGTGCAGTCTCCCGGTAGGCTACCGTAATGTCTAGTTTCACATCTCTGCTACAGAGAAATGGAGATGCACTCTCTTTTAAGCGACTTTAATCTGGCAGCAAGCAAGAATCCAATCACGGCCCAACGCGTTTCGGACTTCTCCAGTCCTTGATCATGGGCAGCTGGCAAAACAAACAATTCATATTGCAGTTACTGATTAAATAGTCACATGATCTTTTACATCTCGTTCTACGTGAACTTGGCATGATAACCCCAATGCATTCTGTGATCAGTAATCTGCACAACATTTCATTGTTCCTGAAATAGGTAAATAGACATCCAGCACAATTATATCCATATTCTTGTTTGCTTAAAATGCTTTGCCATGCTAAAAAGTTCCATATTGAGATCCGATATCACAGTTCTCTTGGCCCCACATATCGCGGTGGTGCAGTCTCCCGGTAGGCTACCATAATGTCCAGTTTCACATCTCCGCCACAGAGAAATGGAGACGCACTCTCTTTTAAGCGACTTTAATCTGGCAGTAAGCAAGAATCCAATCACGGCCCAACGCGTTTCAGACTTCTCCAGGCCTTGATCACGGGCAGCTGGCAAAACAAACAATTCATATTGCAGTTACTGATTAAATAGTCACATGATCTTTTACATCTCGTTCTATGTGAACTTGGCATGATAACCCCAATGCATTCTGTGATCAGTAATCTGCACAACATTTCATTGTTCCTGAAATAGGTAAATAGACATCCAGCACAATTATATCCATATTCTTGTTTGCTTAAAATGCTTTGCCACACTAAAAAGTTCCATATTGAGATCCGATATCACAGTTTGGGCTGTGATTGGATTCTTGCTTGCTGCCAGATTAAAGTAGCTTAAAAGAGAGTGCGTCTCCATTTCTCTGTGGCGGAGATGTGAAACTGGATATATATATATGTATATATATATATTATCTACTGGCGGTCGCCAGTAGATAGTTATAGTTAGGACCTATTTTCCATAGGAAATTCACAACATTCTATTTCCAATAACTTTGGCGCCGGTTGATGAATCTTCGCGAAATTTTCAAAACTCGTGGGGCGCTCCGGTCTGCTCCTATCCTGAAAGTTTCGGGGTGATTCGGCAAGCGGGGGCTGAGAAAAAAGGGGGGTCCCAAAACGTATTTTCCCCATGCAATTTTCCATAGGAAACTTTAGACACGGCTACAGCCCGAACTGCTGAACAGAATTACACCAAATTTGGCAAAGAGGTAGTTCTTGGTTCAGAAAGAACCTTTTTTGTTCAATGGTGTAAATCCGTTCAGTAGTTGCTGAGAAAATCAAAAGTAAAAACACATATATATCTATGCCGCAGAGGATCCGCGCACCCTACAGATTAGGATCCGCGCACCCTGCCGATCACGAGCTGCATTGTAATTGGTTGTGAACACTCTAAACCAGGAACTGTTGGTAGCCATCTTGTCCCTCGGTAGAAGCGAGGCACAAAATGGCAGTAAAATGAAGGCGTAAAGAAGAAGAGGGGGCAGGGTTGAAACACCCTGACCCCGTAGGTCTGCTTAGGGGGTCCTAGAAGGACTTCTAGGGCTAAAAAAAGCATTTTTTTTTTAAAAACGCCGCGATACGCGTAGGGTGCGCGGATCCAGCCGCGAAAATGAAAAAAAGGAAGCGCGGGCTCCCGCGCTTCGTTTAATTAAAGCCCCCGGGTGGGCCAGGTCCCGGGGGCATGTGAAAAAAAAGTGTGGGGGGGCCCTAATCCCCCCCACACTGCCCCGGGGACCGCCACCCCCCGGGGCAAAGTATGAATATTTGCGGGGGCACACGGGCCCCCCCGCAGCCCCGGGGACCGCCACCCCCGGGGCTTTTTAAAAAATTTAACCTGTGTGGGGGGGCTCGAGCCCCCCCACACACTCCGGGGACCGCCACCTCCCCGGGGCATTAAATATTCAAAATAGGGGTCCGTTATGGACCCCAAGCCCGGGGACCACCACCCCCGGGGCTTTACATTAAGTGGGAGGGGGGCTCCTGGAGCCAATGATGGCCCTGGGGACCGCCACCCCCCAGGGCCGGCTCCTGCAGTGTCTTGGGGTGGCCACCCCCGGGACACTGCTGTTTGCTATGGCAGGGCGGGAGCCTCGTGGCTCCCGCCCTGCCATAGCAAACTTGGTTTGGATTTTGAAAGAGAGAGCAGGAAACCTGCTCTCTCTTTCAAAATGCAAACCAGATTGCTTTCCACACGGGGAGCTGCATGTTAGCAGCTCCCCATGTGGAAAAGCAATGCCGGCTCCCGAAGGACGCGGGGAGCCGGCGGGACCGTGGGGGCATTGGGGCTCCCCCCACGGTCTCCATCATTATGTATAGGCCCCGGGGGATTGGGTCCCCGGGGAGAATATAAATTAGTGGTAGGAGCTAAAAAAAGTTTTACGGAAAGAATTTGGAGTCGCAACTCCAGCGTGGCGCTCAGCACAACCCCCTGGTGTGAACGCGTTGGGTGCGCGACTCCAAAAAAAAATTGAAAGAAAATAATATAAATGTATTAAAAAAAATATATAAAACAAGACAAAAAGAATATTTCAGTTACAATATTTTTAAAAACATTTTTTTTCCATTTATATTAAAAATATATAATGTAATTTAAAAAATAAAATATGTAAAAATAAACAGTTAAAGATCTGTAGAAAATCAGTATCAAAAAAATACATATAACTATTATTACATTTAAAAATTATCATTTAAAAAACCTTCGAAATTCACTGAAAAAACCATAGGTTTCAGACATGTTATAGTTAGGAATTAGCATTTAAAAAACCTTAGAAATTCACTGAAAAAACCATAGGTTTCAGGGCTGTTATAGTTAGCTGGACATTTCACTCGTACAAAACCATTGAAATTCCTCCGTTATAGTTAGTTCAGCTAACTATAACTCGTGCCCCCGCAATGCACTGCTGATGACGTCACATATTACATCACTCATGACATGGTCAGTGACATCACTGATGACATCACTGATGACATCACTGATGACATCACTGATGACATCATCCATGTGACAATCTGATGAACCTCCTCACACACTAATATAACCTTTGATACACTTACTGTAAAATACAGACTACCATTTTCGATACCATTGACACACTAATACCAGTTACTACATACCCACTCAGTGATTCCTAGGTCTGCAGTGCATTGCGGGGCGCGAGTTATAGTTAGCTGAACTAACTATAACGGAGGAATTTCAATGGTTTTGTACGAGTGAAATGTCCAGCTAACTATAACAGCCCTGAAACCTATGGTTTTTTCAGTGAATTATATATATATATATATATACACATTCTTATGCATTTAGGCATGTGTAGACATATATAAAAAATACACACGTAAATATATATATATACATATATATATGTTTGTGTATATATAGATATATGTACATCTATGTTTTTGTATATATATAGAAAGATATAGAAATAGCTATAGATACAAGAATAGTGTTTGTACCTACCTGTACATTTTTAACCAAGCACATGCCTTTACCATGCATGCCTTTACCACAAAAATGTATATATATAGAAAGGGTTTATACTTACCTGTAATATACTTATATTTACTGATGAAAGTTCCGCCACGCATATGCCTTTACCTGTAAAGGCATATGCAATGTAAAAAAATGCGTGGTAAAGGTTATGCGTGGTAATGCATTTGCGCTGTAACGGCATGAGTTACAACGGAATGCATGGTTCCATCATGCATCCGTCTGAGCATGCTTTAACCCCTTGCGCGCTGCGCACATTCCCCCACGGTGCGGGCGAATTAATGAGTGGGCGGGGTTCGGACGGCCCCCGGCCGTTCTCCGCACACGCCCACCGTGACGTCGGACGGCCCGCATGGAAAGGGTTAAATTAACATGGAGTGATACTCTGCAAAAATCCTCATCTACATGACTTGAGAGATGGTATGTCTTATTAACAGCAGGCCTCGTTATTTAATCGGTTACCACCAATTAAAAGTCAGCAGATATGCTGATCAGTTTATGGTTGTGGTGGTTATGGTGCTGGCATATAGTGTGCTACAACATGACTGTTCAAGGTGTCTTATACCATACTAATCCGTGTTACTTGTCCAGGAGGCACATCAGGCAGCATATGGATGATATCACTTAGAATTTACCCTACTGACAATGTGTCCTCTATTAATGTAGTACTTCTTTAGTCTTGCTAAAGAAACAACGCGAAAATAGATGTTTTCAAGAAGAAGAACAAACAACATTTGTTAAATTGCAGAACAATATAAATGGCATCTAACAAAAAACTGGATTCAACCTCAATGTCAAAATCTAAACTTAATTGTGGACTTGCGTGTGTGCAACTAGACAAACTCCATTAACTGATGCTCATGAAAGTGCTGTTGTGTTGTTGTTTCTCAAAATGTTTCTTTCAATCGAACAGCCTTTGCCCAGGACTAAGCAGCCTGCAAACATTTTCTTGATCACACAGTCAAAACATGCTTTTTTCTCTGTTCCTGCAATTAGGTTCATAAAGATCCAGCTGGGTGTTTAGATTGACTGCAAATTCTCTTTTTTTCCACACAAGCCTGTAAAATACAATGTGAATGGAGCTACACATGGAATGAAATTGTCTGCAGTGGAGGATCGATGCACCTCCACTGTCTGGTGGGATTTAACCAACTTTTGTTACAGATGGACTTGCATGCAGCACAGCATAGAACAGACAACAATATTTCATTTGGAATGGTTCGTAATGCTCGGCAGTAGATCCACCTAGCATTGGTAGGTATGGATCCCCCATTATGGAATGTCAGGCAGAACAGGTGGAGTTTCCTGGTGGTGAAAGCCTTTGTGGTCACGGCCGGCAGATGGGTGACTAAACATGGCCTCCTTTGCTTGTGGTGACTGCATGCAACTTCATCTGTGCCCTCAGGCAATAATGGCACTCAGGCCAATTTATCATTGAATATCTGGAGAAGGATGGGGCAAAAACCTTAATACATATATTTTGCCAGACAAAATGTGAGTGGGGTACACATTCGGTAAGGGTGGTTCTCCCATAGACCAGCCACAATGAGCAATTTCTGTGGGAAACTCATGGGGCAAATGTGGCTCACCAAAGAGGTGAACTACATAGCCCCCTCCTTCTAGGGGACACCACATGATCCCCTTCATTAAGGAACAGGCCTTTTCAGCTGGCTCTCTTCTGAGATGCCATGTGGAAATATTTGTGTGGGAAGGAAGGCTGCCTGCTTTACACTTCGCCCCTGTCCTTGAACCATGGTGGAAAGGCATTAATAGTTGTAATCCACCTCAGACAGGGCTTTCCCAATTTACATGAGGATATTTCACCCACTTTGGGCAGAATTCATTCTGTAACAGGGGTCAACCAGTCTTCCTGGCTATATGGGTTGGAACAATTCTCCCTGACTATAAACACCACATTTTGGCACAGACCTCTCATTTTCGTCAATGACCTGCAGACCATTTCTATTTTTTATTATGTAAGACATAAGTTAACAGTTCAACGCCACTGTCATACTTTTCTCTTCTTCTCCAAAGACTCCACAATGTCCTGCTGCAAGTGGTGTAGGTGGTTAAGAGATTCCTGAACTGTCCACAGCACTAACGTAGTGAATGCTGTTATAAACCAGCGTAATTTCTACGTGTAGTGGTCAAATGCTTTTCAAAGCTAGGTTGGTGCTTTATAAAACACCGTATTTTGTCCTCACTGCAAAATATATATTTTTTCTTTTTCTAAAATGTCGAGTGTGGATGTAATGTGAGCAGGACTACTCTAATCCTGTTCAGCGCAATAGATGAGATGAATGTCCCTTAAATAAAGATGCTTAAATAAACACGTGGCAGTCTCCACAGAGAACAAAAGAACGTATGGCACATCTGAAAATAAATCGTCAATGCAAGACGTTTAACCTAACTCCAATGAAAACCCTAAGACAAGCAACAATGCCTCCTAAACAATTACTTTTAGAGTTTTGCCAAACCCAGCCTTGCACCGATGGGTAAGCCTATCCTGCCAATGTGGGAAATGTCCACCAGAGTCACTGACGTAATTTAGTATCATTCTAAGACGTGAATCACAAATCAGCAATGTTTAATAACCCAATGTCCCTGAATACACATTGGGTAGTTTAAGTTTAAAGCTTAAATGAAAAAAAGCAAGAAGAATTAGTTAATGACTGATGTCCTGGCTAAATATTAATTTGATTAACTTCATGCAGCCAACAGGTGTGTTATGAATACAAATATTATTATGCCTTGGATGTCACTGTTTGGACTGGGGCAGAGGCTCACACTATGAATAAATGAATACACTATGTACCCCGCGTGTCTGGCAGGGCTTAGATTGTGGCTATGTCAATGTAGCATCATTACACGATCTACCACCACAACAGAGATTAGCAATTGTTTGCCGAAAACAAGTATTTTTGTCAAGTGTAAACCAAACACAAAATATCATATTAATATGAAAGTAACAAAATTATTTGAGGTAGGTGTTGTCACTGCAAAACACAACGTAAGTGAAACTGTCGGGCAAACCAGCTATAGGCATGAAGATAATTGCACTAAAAAAAGTGAGAGTGCACTGAAACTCTGCCATCTAGGACCTTTTTGGCCAGCCCTGTGCAACTACTAAAATGTTGGCAGCAGGACCAGACCCTTGCCCCTTTGAGTGTGCATAATATATATTATTTTTTGGGGGAGGTTTATATTACACAAACTCGGCCCGAAGGTGTCAGAGCGCTTTACACGAGCACCGGATGCGTCACAGACAGACCCATTCATTTTGGTAGCCACGGGGAGAGTAAGTGATCTGGCGAGGATCACAGGATGTTGAGCGCCCCTGCCGAGACTCGAACCCGGTTCCACAACTTCGAGGTCAACCGCTCTAGCCGGTTGGCCACATACTCTCCTCGATAGATAGCAGTCCGAGAATCAGTTGTAGCAGCAACAAGTCTGCCAGAACCAATCCCAGGACAAACATTTGCGGAAAGAATTAGATAAATCCTCATCTCCACTCTTCCTAAATGTTAATGTTTTCAAGGTTCAAGGCTGTGTGAGTTGTCAGTGTGAAATCCCCACTCCCCTCACTAGAGGTGGTGCGGAATACTTAACAT
>CAWUFW010029081.1:0-19817 GCA_963921515.1 Calotriton arnoldi | reverse complement strand
TGACTGAGAAAGATAATGTGAATTTACAGAAAATATGCTCTCATTTTAGCTTCTGGGGCACCTTCCAAAACTGTATGGGACAATCATGTGAAAATAGTTTTCTCTCAAACATGATTCATGATATCCCAGCAGAAGGTTTTTCACAGGGTAAAATCACCTTAGAACACACCACAATTCCTGAAATTAGTATGGTACCATCAACAAATGAATTCTAATGTAACTAAAGTCTGTTATCACCCTTTATAGTTCTCCTTTTGGTAACCCTCAAAATCTTCGATTCACCTCAATGCATTTCAAAGGGGTACTATCACTTATATTGGTCCCAAGATGGCTGCCAGCAATTCCAGGATGAAGTGCTGACAGCCAATCAGATCTCACGATGACATGTGTGGTTAGGCTCCGCCCAGATATATGTGTTTTTACTTTTGATTTTCTCAGCAACTACTGAACGGATTTACACCATTTAACAAAAAGGGTTCTTTTTGAACCAAGAACTACCTCTTTGCCAAATTTGGTGTAATTCCGTTCAGCAGTTCGGGCTGTAGCCGTGTCTAAAGTTTCCTATGGGAAAATGAATGGGGAAAACACGTTTTGGGACCCCCCTTTTTTCTCGGCCCCCGCTTGACGAATCACCCTGAGACTTTCAGGGTAGGAGCGGACCGGAGCGGGCCATAAAGTTTATAAATTTTGCGAAGATTCGTCAACCGACGCAAGAGTTATTTCAAATAGAATGTCGCAGATTTCCTATGGAAAATAGGTCCTAACTATAACTATCTACTGGCGACCGCCAGTAGATAATAATAAAGTTATAGTGGTAAATTTTAAAACAATTATAAAATTATAATATAAGTTCAAATTAATATAGTTTTCATAGTTTTAGATTATAAATGTGTGTGTGTCTATATATATATATATTCACTGAAAAAACCATAGGTTTCAGGCACGTTATAGTTAGAAATTTGTATTTAAAAAACCTTAGAAATTCACTGAAAAAACCATTAGGTTTTAGGGACAGTTATAGTTAGTTGGACATTGCACTCGTACAAAACCCGTGAAATTCCCCCGTTATAGTTAGTTCAGGTTACTATAACTCGCACCCCCGCAATGCACTGCTGATGACGTCACATATTACATCACTCATGACATGGTCAGTGACATCACTGATGACATCTCAAATGACATCACTGATGACATCACTGATGACATCATCCAGTGACTGTGTGTTTCTGTAAAGTTTAAATATGTTTAATATATTTAGGGAAAGGCGTATTGTAGAATGAGTGGGTGTAGAAGCGCCTGAATGGATTATTTAGTAGGTGCGTGACTGAGTCTATAAGTGAGTGATTAAACGTATCTTACTGGATGCATGGGTGAGTGACTAAACTGTGTGAATGTCTGTATCCGTCTGTCTGTTGTTGTGTAAGCAACTGCATGGGTTTCTGACTAGCTAAATGAGTGTCTATATGGGTTATGGATTGGTTCTCTGAGTATCTGTATGGGTGCCTCAGTGTTTGTGTGGGTGGGGTGTGTGTGACTCTGTGCATAGATGTGTGAGTGGGTGATTCACTGGGTGCATGGTTTCAAGAGTGCGTCTGTGATGGACTGTATGGGTGGGTGAGTGTGTGTATGGGTGTGTTAGTGATTGAATGTATATCTCAGTGGTACATGTGTGAGTAACTACATATGTGAAAGGCAGTATATATGTGTGTTGGAGTATATAAATGGCTATAAGTGAGAGTGTGTGATTGTGAGAGTGGCTATATGGATGAGTGTGTGCTTGCATCAGTGATTGCATAGGAGCGTAAGAATGTGCTAGTATTTTTATGAGTAAGTGAGCTGGTGTGTATAACTGTATAGGTGAGTAAATTGGAGTGTGATTAATTATTTGCATGACTGACTAGGTGTGTGAATACCTCTATGGATGAGTTGCGTTGTGTGAGTGTTTATATAGGTGTATGAGTGCATATGATAGTCCTGTACTGAGTGACTGTAAGTATGAGTGACTGTACGGGTGAGTGAGTAGATGTGTGTGTGTAGACCTAAGAATCAGTGAGTGGGTATGTACTTATTGGTATTGGAGTGTGTATGGTTTTGAGAATGGCAGTCTGTAATTTAGAGTGGGTGTTTCAAAACTTATATTAGGGTGTGAGAAGATGCATTAAATTCTCACATGGATGATGTCATCAGTGATGTCATCAGTGATGTCATTTGAGATGTCATCAGTGATGTCATCAGTGATGTCACTGACCATGTCATGAGTGATGTATTATGTGACGTCATCAGCAGTGCATTGCGGGGGCGCGAGTTATAGTTACCTGAACTAACTATAACGGGGGAATTTCACGGGTTTTGTACGAGTGCAATGTCCAACTAACTATAACTGTCCCTAAAACCTTATGGTTTTTTCAGTGAATTTCTAAGGTTTTTTAAATGCAAATTTCTAACTATAACGTGCCTGAAACCTATGGTTTTTTCAGTGAATTTCAAAGGTTTTTTAAATGCTAATTTCTAACTATAACGTGTCTGAAACCTATGGTTTTTTCAGTGAATTTCAAAGGTTTTTTAAATGCTAATTCCTAACTATAACATGTCTGAAACCTACGGTTTTTTCAGTGAATTTCAAAGGTTTTGTAAATGACAATTTTTAAATGTATTAATTGTTATATTTATTTTTTTCATACTGATTTACTACATTTTTAGAAACATTTTTTTTTTACATATTTTATTTTTTAAATTACATTGTAATTACATTATACATTACAAAAAATACTTTCTCAGAATGAATTACTTTAGTTTAAATACTTTGCACATAGGCAATAGACTTTTAAGTACAGTAGTTACAGTTGTTGCAATGGGCAACACATTTTCAAACACAATGCAACATTCAGCTCAATGTGAATTTCTAGTTAAATGCAATTAGTTACTTTATGGATTACTTTTCTAACCACAGGACTGGATCCTAGATTCAGTCCTGGGACATCTCCTGTAAACAGTTGAGTAAAAGCGTTTTGGTTACAGTAGTGATTTTTAAGGAATATTATTGTATTTTAAAAGTTGACACTTAGAAACTTTTTCTCATAGAATCACCAATGTTATCCTATGGAAGGAAATTCACTTAGCAGGTAAAAACTGTTATCGTTACTTTTTCTTACTCAGTGTTGGATCCTGGATCCAGCACTGGTGCATCTCATGTAAACAGTTGAAAGAATGCGTTTAAGTCATACAGGCGATTTTTAAGGAATATTTGTAGTTTGTGAAAATCGACACTGAGAAACTTTTCAGCTGAAAATCAGACAATGGATTCCTATGGAAGAAAATATAAGTTACTGCTAAGTACGGTTAAAATTACTTTTCAGGACCAGTACTGGGCTGAAAGATACAGCACTGAGGTCTCTCCTGATAACAGGTGAGTAAATCGGAATTTGTATTTCGGCTGATTTTAGAGGAATATTTGTATGTTTAAAAAATCAACACTTAGAAACTTTTTCAGCAAAAAGCAGACAATGATATCCTATGGAAGGAAATTCAAGTTACTGGTAAGTACGGTTAAAATTACTTTTGAGGATCAGTACTGGGCTGAAAGATGCAGCACTGAGGTCTCTCCTGATAACAGGTGAGTAAATCCGAATTTGTAGTTCGGCAGATTTTAGAGGAATATTTGCACAATGGTGAAGGTAGGGGGCGGGGCCTGAGGTGACATCTGTGCAAACGCGCCCCGTGGCGCGTTTTAAGTTGGGGGATTAAGTCCCCTTGAATCATGAGGGTCCCTAGGGGCCAACTAGCCCACCAGGAACCTCCAGTATGCGCCAGGGGCTGCGTTGCAGAGAGTGTAGAGAGGCCACACCCCTTTACACCTCTCTGCAACGCAGCTCTGTGGCGCTTTCTGGATGTACCTGTTGGGCTAGTTGGCCCCAGGGACCCTCAGGATTGAAGGGGATTTAATTCCCCATCTTAAAACGCGCCACGGGCCTGTTTGCACACATGTCACCTGAAGCCCCGCCCTCCCCTTCACCACTGTGCAAACGCGCCCGTGGCGCGTTTTAAGTCGGGGGATTAACTCCCCTTGAATCCTGAGGGTCCCTGGGGGCCAACTAGCCCAACAGGTATATCCAAAAGCGCACAGAGCTGCGTTGCAGAGAGGTGTATAAAGGGTCGTGGCCTCTGTACACCTCTCTGCAACGCAGCCCCCTGGCGCATACTGGAGGTTCCTGGTGGGCTAGTTGGCCCCTAGGGACCCCCAGTATTGAAGTGGAATTACTTCCCCATCTGCAAATGCGCCAGGGGCGCGTTTGCAGAGTGGTGAAGGAAGGGGCGGGGCCTGTGGCCCGATCGTTTTTTTTTTTTTCCCTGAAGGGGGCTGTGTGGCCCCCTTCCTTTTTCCTATTTTTGGGCCCTGGGGACCCCATCCCCCAGGGCCTTACCCCTTTTTTTTTTTTTTTCAATTAAACGGGAAGGGGGCCGCGTGGCCCCCTCCCCTGGCCGAATCCTGCCCCGGGGACCCCATCCCCGGGGCATGGCCACACTTTTTCTTTAATTTTTAAGGAGGGGGGCTGCGTGGCCCCCCTCCTCAGGCCTCCTTTTGCCCCGGGGACCCCATCCCCCAGGTCAGGCCTTTTTTTTTTTTTACTTATTTCTGGGGAGGGGGGCCGCGTGGCCCCCCTCCCGGGCCACTTATGGCCCCGGGGACCCCATCCCCCGGGGCCTGGCCTCTCATTGGAGACTGTGGGGGGGTCCCCAAACCCCCCACAGTCCCGCCGGCTCCCCGTGTCCTAAGGGAGCCGGCATTGCTTTTCCACACGGGGAGCAGCTAACATGCGGCTCCCCATGTGGAAAAGCAATTGTCTTTGGATATTGGAAGCGAGAGCAGGTTTCCTGCTCTCTCTTCCAATATCCAAAGCAGTTTGCAATGACAGGACGGGAGCCGCGAGGCTCCGTCCTGTCATTGCAAACAGCAGTGTCCCGGGGGTAGGCACCCCGGGACACTGGGAGCCGGCGCTGGGGGTGGCGGTCCCCAGGGCCACCACAGGCTCCAGGAGGGGGCCGCGCGGCCCCCCTCCCCACATCAGCAAAGCCCCGGGGAGGTGGTGGTCCCCGGGGCTTCGGGGTCCAAAACGGACCCCCATTTTAATTTGTTAGTGCCCCGGGGAGGTGGCGGTCCCCGGGGCGTGTGGGGGGCTCGAGCCCCCCCCACACTGCAAATTTTTTTTTAAAAAGAAGCCCCGGGAGGTGGTGGTCCCCGGGGCTGCGGGAGGGCTCAGAGCCACCCCACACGCACCGGGGGATATATATTATCTACTGGCGGTCGCCAGTAGATAGTTATAGTTAGGACCTATTTTCCATAGGAAATCCGCGACATTCTATTTAAAATAACTCTTGCGTCGGTTGACGAATCTTCGCAAAATTTTCAAACTTTATGGCCCGCTCCGGTCCGCTCCTACCCTGAAAGTCTCAGGGTGATTCGTCAGCGGGGGCCGAGAAAAAAGGGGGTCCCAAAACGTGTTTTCCCCATTCATTTTCCCATAGGAAACTTTATGCAAGGCTACAGCCCGAACTGCTGAACGGAATTACACCAAATTTGGCAAAGAGGTAGTTCTTGGTTCAAAAAGAACCCTTTTGTTAAATGGTGTAAATCCGTTCAGTAGTTGCTGAGAAAATCAAAAGTAAAAACACATATATATCTGGGCGGAGCCTAACCACACATGTCATCGTGAGATCTGATTGGCTGTCAGCACTTCATCCTGGAATTGCTGGCAGCCATCTTGGGACCAATATAAATGATAGTACCCCATTGAAATGCATTGTAGTGAATCGAAGATTTTGAGGGTTACCAAAAGGAGAACTATAAAGGGTGATAACAGACTTTAGTTACATTAGAATTCATTTGTTGATGGTACCATACTAATTTCAGGAATTGTGGTGTGTTCTAAGGTGATTTTACCCTGTGAAAAACCTTCTGCTGGGATATCATGAATCATGTTTGAGAGAAAACTATTTTCACATGCTTGTCCCATACAGTTTTGGAAGGTGCTCCAGAAGCTAAAATGAGAGCATATTTTCTGTAAATTCACATTATCTTTCTCAGTCATGTGAGAATGAAGTCTGACATTCTCAGTAAAACATGTACATCCAACAAGGGCAGAGACTGTCAGTTGATTCCTTTGTGTTCTACTGCAGCTTCCCAGAGTGTTCTAAAGAACAACTAGAGTGCTAACAGCCTTACTTATGACAAAAGTATGGCACACCTGAAGCCATCTTGATTGGAATAAACTGGTAACACTTAAAACATTTAATTTAAAAAGGAACAAAATGATGGGGTTCATCTTGTCATAGAAATTATGGTTAGTGCTCTGGAAAGAAAAATTAGGACATGTTTCAAGTGTGATCTCAAATATCTTCCTGTTATATTTCAACAGGAGCAGCCTGTCAGTTGATGCCTTTGTGTTCTACTGCAGCTTCCCAGAGTGTTCTAAAGAACAACTAGAGTGCTAACAGCCTTACTTATGACAAAAGTATGGCACACCTGAAGCCATCTTGATTGGAATAAACTGGTAACACTTAAAACATTTAATTTAAAAAGGAACAAAATGAGGGGGTTCATTTTGCCATAGAAATTATGGTTAGTGCTGTAGAAAGAAAAATTAGGACATGTTTTAAGTGAGATCTCAAATCCTCTTCTATTTCATTAGAAAATTCTGACATGCAGACTGAAACAATCACTTTCAATACCAGCAGTAGACTTCCAGTTAACTCCTTGGTGAGCAGTAGCTTTACTACAGAGATCTAATGAACAACTAGATTAATAACATTCTGAATTTATGGCAAATGTGTGACACATCTGAATGCCTTCTTGATGGAATCAAAGTAAAAAACTGAAAGCATTTCCTACTGAGGAGACTGCAGTAAATGAGGAAATTAGGAAACTTCATAACAAAGTAGTCTTCCAAGGTGGCCACCAGTGAAAAAAGAGCCCAAATGTAGCACAAATATTACCCAGATGTAGCCCACATATAGCCCAATGACAAAAGTGTGCAAAACACTTTTTATTTTTAGTTTTTGCAGTTTTATGTAGTGCAGACTGGTCAGGTATTGGAGCGTTGCATCTTAAAACATGACCCCCTACACTACAAAAACACCACTGCACTACCCTAAACCCTAAAACACTACCCCAGCACGACCCCTATACTACACAAGCACCACTGCACTATCCTAAACCCTAAAACACTACCCCAGCACGACCCCCTACACTACACAAGCACCACTGCACTACCCTAAACCCTAAAACACTACCCCAACACCACTGCACTAACCTAAATCCTAAAACACTACCCCCAGCACGACCCCCTACACTACCCAAACATCACTGCACTACCCTAAAACATGACCCCCTACACTACACAAACACCACTGCACTACCCTAAACCCTAAAACACTACCCCCAGCACTACCCCCTACACTACACAAGCACCACTGCACTACCCTAAAACCTCAAACACTACCCCAGCACGACCCCCTACACTACCCAAACACCACTGCACTAACCTAAATCCTAAAACACTACCCCCAGCACGACCCCCTACACTACCCAAACACCACTGCACTACCCTAAAACATGACCCCTACACTACACAAACACCACTGCACTACCCCAAACCCTAAAACACTACCCCCAGCACGACCCCCTACACTACATAAGCACCACTGCACTACCCTAAACCCTAAAACACTACCCCCAGCACGACCCCCTACACTACATAAGCACCACTGCACTACCCTAAACCCTAAAACACTACCCCCAGCAAGACCTCCTACACTGCCCGAACACCACTGCACTGCCCTAAACCCTGAAACACCACCCCCAGCACAACCCCCTACACTACCCAAACACCACTGCACTACCCTAAACCCTAAAACACTACCCCAGCACGACTCCCTACACTACCCAAACACCACTGCACTACCCTAAACCCTAAATCTACCCCCAGCATGACCCCCTACACTACACAAACACCACTGCACTACCCTAAATCCTAAAACACTACCCCCAGCACAACCCTCTTCACTACCTAAACACAACTGCACAATTTGTTACAGGCGTTGCAACGCAGGCCTGTGGTGCTTACTGGAAGTACCTAGTGGGCTAGTTGGGCCCCAGGGATCCTCAGGATTCAAAGTGACCTAATCCCCCAACTTAAAACGCACCACGGGGCCCGTTTGCACAGTGGTGAAGGGAGGGGGCGGGGCCTCAGGTGACATGTGCGCAAACACGCCCTGTGGTGCGTTTTAAGTTGGGGAATTAATTCCCTTTGAATCCTGAGGGACCCTGGGCGCCAACTAGCCCACCAGGTACCTTCAGTAAGCACAACAGAGTTGAGTTGCAGAGAGGTGAAAAAAGGTGCGTGGCCTCGGAACGCCTCTCTGCAACTCAGCTCTGTGGTCCTAACTGTAGGTACCTGGGGGCTAGTTGGGCCCCAGGGACCCTCAGAATTCAAGGGGACTTAATCCCGCAACTTAAAACGCGCCACGGGGTGCGTTTGCACACATGTCACCTCAGGCCCCCTCCCTTCACCACTGTGAAAACGCGCCCTGTAGCGCGTTTTAAGAGGTAGTTTTAATCCCCCTGCCCTATTATGTACTAGGGACTTGCAGAGGAGGTCATGCTAATCACAGGGGTACCCCAACGCATAGTGTTCCCTAGTGTATGTAGGTGTTTTCACTGTATTCTAAGTGTCTTTTAGCATAGCACTGGCTCTGGTTAGTCAGAGTCAGTTACCACCAGTACCCGTCTGAAAAAGTTGTGGGCACAGGATGATTTTGCAACAAGGCCTCTTTCTGCTCCTCTGTTGGTTCTTTCTGCACATCTTTTGCTTCTTTCTGTGCGTTTTTTCTTCTTTCTTCACATGTCCTACCTCTGTAGTCATAGTTAGAAACTAGCATTTAAAAAAACCTTTGAAATTCACTTAAAAAATCATAGGTTACAGGCACGTTATAGTTAGAAATTAGCATTTAAAAACCTTTGAAATTCACTGAAAAAACCATAGGTTTCAGACACGTTATAGTTTGAAATTAGCATTTAAAAAACCTTTGAAATTCACTGAAAAAACCTTAGGTTTTAGGGACAGTTATAGTTAGTTGGACATTTCACTCGTACAAAACCATAGAAATTCCCCCGTTATAGTTAGTTCAGCTAACTATAACTCGCGCCCCGCAATGCACTGCTGATGACGTCACATATTACATCACTCATGACATGGTCAGTGACATCACTGATGACATCACTGATGACATCTCAAATGACATCACTGATGACATCATCCATGTGATAATGTCATGCATCTTCTCACACCCTAATATAACTTTTGATACACCCACTCTAAATTACAGACTGCCATTCTCAAAACCATAGACACTCCAACACCAAAAACTACATACCCACTCACTGATTCTTAGGTCTACACACACATCCACTCACTCACCCGTACAGTCACTCATACTTAGTCACTCAGTACAGGACTATCATATGCACTCATACACCTATATAAACACTCACACACCGCCACTCATCCATAGAGGTACTCACACACCTAGTCAGTCATGCAAAAACTTAATCACACACCCATTTACTCACCTATACAGTTATACACACACCAGCTCACTTACTCATACAAATACTAGCACATTCTTACGCTCTTATACAATCACTGATACAAGTACACACTCATCCATACAGCCACTCTCACAATCACACACTCTCACTTATAGCCATTTATATACTCCAACACACATATATACTGCCTTTCATATATGTAGTTACTCACACATGTACCACTGAGATATACATTCAATCACTAACACACCCATACACACACTCACCCACCCATACAGTCCATCACAGATGCACTCTTGAAACCATGCACCCAGTGAATCACCAACTCACACTTCTATGCACAGAGTCACACACCCCACCCACACAAACACTCAGGCACCCATACAGATACTCAGACAATCAATCAATAACCCATGTAGACACTCATGTAGCTATTCAGAAAGCCATGCAGCCGCTTACAAACCAACAGACAGACGGATACAGACATTCACACAGTTTAGTCACTAACCCATGCATTCAGTAAGATACATTTAATCACTCACTTGTAGAGTCAGTCACTCACGTACTAAATCATCCATTCAGACATTTATACACCCACTCATTCTTCAATACGCCTTTCCCTATATACATTAAACATATTTAAACTTTACAGAAACACAGTCACTGGATGATGTCATCAGTGATGTCATCAGTGATGTCATTTGAGATGTCATCAGTGATGTCATCAGTGATGTCACTGACCATGTCATGAGTGATGTAATATGTGACGTCATCAGCAGTGCATTGCGGGGCGCGAGTTATAGTTAGCTGAACTAACTATAACGGGGGAATTTCTATGGTTTTGTACGAGTGAAATGTCCAACTAACTATAACTGCCCTAAAACCTATGGTTTTTTCAGTGAATATATATATATATTATCTACTGGCGGTCGCCAGTAGATAGTTATAGTTAGGACCTATTTTCCATAGGAAATCCGCAACATTCTATTTGAAATAACTCTTGTGTCGAATGACGAATCTTCGCAAAATTATCAAACTTTATGGCCCGCTCCGGTCCGCTCCTACCCTGAAAGTTTCGGGGTGATTCGTCAAGCGGGGCCCGAGAAAAAAGGGGGTCCCAAAACGTGTTTTCCCCATTCATTTTCCCATAGGAAACTTTAGCCACGGCTACAGCCCGAACTGCTGAACGGAATTACACCAAATTTGGCAAAGAGGTAGTTCTTGGTTAAATGGTGTAAATCCGTTCAGTAGTTGCTGAGAAAATCAAAAGTAAAAACACATATATATCTGGGCGGAGCCTAACCACACGTCATCGTGAGATCTGATTGGCTGTCAGCACTTCATCCTGGAATTGCTGGCAGCCATCTTGGGACCAATATAAATGATAGTACCCCATTGAAATGCATTGTAGTGAATCGAAGATTTTGAGGGTTACCAAAAGGAGAACTATAAAGGGTGATAACAGACTTTAGTTACATTAGAATTCATTTGTTGATGGTACCATACTAATTTCAGGAATTGTGGTGTGTTCTAAGGTGATTTTACCCTGTGAAAAACCTTCTGCTGGGATATCATGAATCATGTTTGAGAGAAAACTATTTTCACATGCTTGTCCCATACAGTTTTGGAAGGTGCTCCAGAAGCTAAAATGAGAGCATATTTTCTGTAAATTCACATTATCTTTCTCAGTCATGTGAGAATGAAGTCTGACATTCTCAGTAAAACATGTACATCCAACAATGGCAGAGACTGTCAGTTGATTCCTTTGTGTTCTACTGCAGCTTCCCAGAGTGTTCTAAAGAACAACTAGAGTGCTAACAGCCTTACTTATGACAAAAGTATGGCACACCTGAAGCCATCTTGATTGGAATAAACTGGTAACACTTAAAACATTTAATTTAAAAAGGAACAAAATGAGGGGGTTCATTTTGCCATAGAAATTATGGTTAGTGCTGTAGAAAGAAAAATTAGGACATGTTTTAAGTGAGATCTCAAATATCTTCCTGTTATATTTCAACAGGAGCAGCCTGTCAGTTGATGCCTTTGTGTTCTACTGCAGCTTCCCAGAGTGTTCTAAAGAACAACTAGAGTGCTAACAGCCTTACTTATGACAAAAGTATGGCACACCTGAAGCCATCTTGATTGGAATAAACTGGTAACACTTAAAACATTTAATTTAAAAAGGAACAAAATGAGGGGGTTCATTTTGCCATAGAAATTATGGTTAGTGCTGCAAAAAGAAAATTTAGGGCATGTTTTAAGTGAGATCTTAAATCCTCTTCTATTTCATTAGAAAATTCTGACATGCAGACTGAAACAATCACTTTCAATACCAGCAGTAGACTTCCAGTTAACTCCTTGGTGAGCAGTAGCTTTACTACAGTGATCTAATGAACAACTAGAGTGCTAACATTCTGAATTTATGGCAAATGTGTGACACATCTGAATGCCTTCTTGATGGAATCAAAGTAAAAAACTGAAAGCATTTCCTACTGAGGAGACTGTAGTAAATGAGGAAATTAGGAAACTTCATAACAAATAAGTCTCCCAAGATGGCCACCAGAGAAAAAAGAGCCCAAATGTAGCACAAATATCACCCAGAGGTAGCCCACGTATAGCCCAATGACAGAAGTGTGCAAAACACTTTTTATTTTTAGTTTTTTTGCAGTTTTATATAGTGCAGACTGGTCAGGTATTGGAGTGCTTTACATGAGCATTGGTTACATCACACAAGGACAAATTCATGTTGGTTGACCCCTACACTACCCAAACACCACTGCACTACCCTAAACCCTAAAACACTACCCCCAGCACGACCCCCCTCACTACCCAAACACAACTGCACTACCCTAAACTCAAAAACACTACCCCCAGCACGACCCCCTACACTACCCAAACACCACTGCACTACCCTAAACCCTAAATCTACCCCCTACACTACACAAATACCACTGCACTACCCTAAACCCTAAATCTACCCCCTACACTACCCAAACACCACTGCACTACCCTAAATCTACCCCCTACACTACCCAAACACCACTGCACTACCCTAAACCCTAAATCTACCCCCTACACTACACAAATACCACTGCACTACCCTAAACCCTAAAACACTACCCCAGCATGACCCCCTACACTACACAAACACCACTGCACTACCCTAAACCCTAAAACACTACCCCAGCACGACCCCCTACACTACCCAAACACCGCTGGACTACCCTAAACCCTAAAACACTACCCCAGCACGACCCCCTACACTACACAAACACAACTGCACTACCCTAAACCCTAAAACACTACCCACAGCATGACCCCCTACACTACACAAACACCACTGCACTACCCTAAACCCTAAAACACTACCCCCTACACTACACAAATACCACTGCCCTACCCTAAACCCTAAAACACAACCCCCAGCATGACCCCCTACACTACACAAACACCACTGCACTACCCTAAACCCCCCTACACTATACAAACATCACTGCATTACTCTAAACCCTAAAACACTACCCCAGAACGACCCCCTCACAACACCAACACCTCTGCACTACCCTAAACCCTAAATTGACCCCCAGCACGACCCCCTACACTACCCAAACACCACTGCCATACCCTAAACCCTAAAACACTACCCCCAGCATGAACCCCTACACTACCCAAACACCACTGCACTACCCTAAACCTTAAAACACTACCCCCAGCACTACCCCCTACACTACACAAACACCACTGCACTACCCTAAACCCTAAAACACTACCCCAGCACTACCCCCTACACTACCCAAACAACACTGCACTGACATAAACCCTAAAACACTACCCCCAGCACAACCCCCTACACTACACAAACACCACTGCACTACCCTAAACCATAAAACACTACCCCCAGCATGACCCCCTACACTACACAAACACCACTGCACTACCCTAAAACACTAACCCAGCACGACCCCCTACACTACACAAACACCACTGCACTACCCTAAACCCTAAAACACTACCCCCAGCACGACCCCCTACACCACCCAAACACCACTGCACTACCCTAAACCCTAGAAAAGAAACCCCCACCCCATGCCCAATTCCCCTTACCTCTCACTCCTCGTGGTTCCTCTCTCCTCGTGGTTCCTGCTTCACGTCGTTTCTGAGGGGCGGTGCACGTCGTTGTGAGGAAACGGAACAGCCTCTGTTTCCTTACAACGACATGGATCGTCTACATGTTTTTAGAACGCATGGTCATTTACCATACATACCTTTACAACAAAATTCGTTGTAAAGGCATGCGTGGTAAATGACCATGCGTTCTAAAAATGCGTAGTAATGACTTTGTGATGTACAACGCATGCGTGGTAATGCATGCGTTGTAATGGTATTGCAAAGTAAAAAAGTCGTTGTAACGGCTGTTTACCGATCGAAGCTGGCCCCTGTTCTTCAGTGAGACGTTTATTTGATTAATTCGGAGGAAGGAATGTGGTTTTTTTACCGAAAAGTGCATTCTTGGCTGTTGTATTGTGAAAGTGTCCGCGTGGCCTGGTTTCACTTCCGGTGAGAGAGTGGAAGAGTCTGTTTGGATCTAAAGGAGTTCTGTTGTTGGACGGGGCCGGCGCGACATGTCATCAGAAAACATAGCTAATGGAAAGCGTCCTCCCTGAAGTGTGGAGCAGTGCCATGAGAGGTCAACGAGTGTGCGTCCCACCGCAGTATGACCGTACCGCGTGACCCATGTGCCACCTCCAGGGTACGGGAGGCAGAAGCGGCATCGCAGGTCCTCTTGAAGACCGTTGTAGCACTAATTCTACATTTTGGTACTAGGGCATTTTAACTTCGTTGTTCCTGCCAGATACAAAGAGAAGATCCTGTGTTATTCAGTGCCCTCGTTACCTTTTTTGTGGGTTGTGGTGCTTGTCACTTCGCTGCCCCGCCGGTGCACACGACTGGGCACCCCACCTCGTGTGCCATCTGCAGGGCCTCTGCCCTTGGATCACTGGTTTCGGTTTCTGGAGTGGCAACATAAACAGTTGCTCCCAAAGGACTAGCCTGAACACTTAGGTGAATTATCCCCTGCACCAACAATCTACGGAAATTCTTTCCTAGCTCTCCCACGTCAACGAGGACGTCATAATAGCACGGCTCCGCTCGCGACACCGTATGACATCATCGGAGCCATAAGAGAACCTCGTCGGCGTGCTGACGTCAGTTCCACCCATTTTTTCCGTGCCACCGAGGCAAACAGGGGACCGAGACATTTTCACATGTATACATAGTATAATAAATATATATATATTCACTGAAAAACCATAGGTTTCAGGCACGTTATAGTTAGAAATTAGCATTTAAAAAACCTTAGAAATTCACTGAAAAAACCATAGGTTTCAGGCACATTATAGTTAGAAATTAGCATTTAAAAAACCTTAGAAATTCACTGAAAAAACCATAGGTTTCAGGGGCGTTATAGTTAGTTGGACATTTCACTCGTACAAAACCATAGAAATTCCCCCGTTATAGTTAGTTCAGCTAACTATAACTCGCGCGCCCGCAATGCACTGCTGATGACGTCACATATTACATCACTCATTACATGGTCAGTGACATCACTCATGACATCTCAAATGACATCACTCATGACATCACTGATGACATCCTCCTTGTGATAGAGTGGCAGACCTCCTCTCACCCTAATATAACCTTTGATACACACACTCAAAAATACAAACTAACATTTTCAAAACATTGGACATACCAATACCAGTTACAACACACCTATTCAGTAATTCCAAGATCTACACACACATCCACTCATTCACCAACAGTCCCTATACAGTCACTCATACATAGTTAGGACCTATTTTACATAGGAAATCCGCAACATTCTATTTGAAATAACTCTTGCGTCGAATGACGAATCTTCGCGAAATTTTCTAACTTTATGGCCCGCTCCGGTCCGCTCCTACCCTGAAAGTTTCGGGGGGATTAGTCAAGCGGGGGCCGAGAAAAAAGGGGGGTCCCTAAACGTGTTATATATATATATCCGTAAAAAAATAAAAGTACAACAAATAAACTGCAATTTGTTTTTTTAAATATTCCATTTTATTTATGCATAAAAAAGTAAACAATATATAAAAATACTTTTTACTAAAATTAACTTTAAAATTTCATACATTTATATATAAAAATATCAATTTAAATTATAATAATAATATATATTTAAACAATATTAATACAAAAATTAAGCTATATACATAAATATACTATTCCTACTTCAATTTATACGACAGTAGAGAAAGCGTTAAACTCAGGAAGGGTCAAAATTACTATTCCCACTCTAGTCTGTGCAACAGTAGGGAAAGCGTTGGACTCAGGAGGGGTAAAATTTACTATTCCCAAGGGCGGGCCCGACCTGCGCCCGTCGGCGACAGGAGGAAGCGAGGCGGGGCCACCCCCTTTGGTTTTCTGCACAAGACTTTGGGGTTTTATCTAGGTACGTCTATCCCCGTCTATCCCCTCCGCCTAACTGCCCGCGAGTAAACAAAGAGGTCGTATGGAGATTAAGCACTAGTAGACTATGCGAGCAGGACTGAGTTCCTTAAACTACACTACCTTTACTAAGTCTGGACTGTGGGACCCCGCAAGAGATAATTTGACTATGTTATCAAGTGTCTCTTATCCTGTATGTGTAGCGACACGAACTGGAGGCCCGTAGCGCCATTGTGTTAGTCACCATATAAAAGATCTGACTGGAGTCATAGATATTGTTCACGATTTATATAGTTACCGTCGAGGAAGCGAGGGTGGGACAAGGTTAGCTATACTTGGGTAAATAACCCATAATTAGACAGGTGGACGGATGTGACATCTGCGTAATATTGTGATATTCTAATAATTGTATGTTTCTTCCCACCAATGTGCAAACACTAACTGGGTTTACTATCTTGACCTTACCCCTGCAACAAAAGTACAACTGACGTTTCTGAGTCAATTGTTGACAATTATGGGTAAAAGAAAACACTTGGCTACTATTGGAAAAATATTTTCCCCAGATAAGTCTCAAACGACCCTATTAAAATACATCACTGGAGCAATGGGAGCCATAGAAAAACAGATTTCTACTGTTGAGGAATCTTTGTTAGTGGGCGGGTTAATAGGTGGGGGAAGTGAAATGGCCGTAGGAACAACTGCCCAGGTACTTGTAAATGACCCGGAAATTTCTGGAAGTATAACAATAGGGAAGGGCCTTAATAGGGAGATAGATGGGGCAGGGGCCTGTAGGCCTATTAAAACAACTGATTGTATTCACACCAACGATTGTGTTATTTTGAGAGAAACAGCAGCGTGGAAGGAATCAGGGAGGGGGAACAAAGGGGAGGGAGAACAAAGGGGTAAGGGCCAACGAAGTAAATGGTTGTATACAATATCAAGAAGACCGTGTTTCTCCCGCGAAATCTAACTCCCCTCCCCCCCCACCTAAACGAGCTAAAAAACCTCGAACATGGTGTGCAGATAATCCCCCTAGTAAAACCCTAGTCACATTCAAGAAGGGTAATACCCATTTACAGGGACTACCCCAGACAGAACCGAGTGTAATAAAAACCTCCTCAGATCCCAATTATAACATAATTATTGGAAAATTAAATGCATTAGCTGAGGCAGTTAAAACTCTTGATAATCATGTGAATGACATTATGGGAAGAATCCAATCTAGATTGGCGAAAGTCGAAACAAGAACTGATTCTTGTTTGGAACTTTTGATGACTGTGTCTACAGGCCAAAAGGCAAAGGGCCAACACAACACAGATCTCTTTCCAATATCCAAAGCACTCAATGAACCCCCAGTTGAGACCATACCCGGTAACACCACAGCAATACAACTTACTACTCACCCCAGTAGCAATATAGGCAGTAAAACTATAAGAGGGCGGGAGGGAGATAGGGCTGGGCCAGGAGACGGGGACAGGAACAACAGTGATACCAGACCTGCAGTAGTGACACCATACACTAACAATCATCTTGATGACCAAGTTGAATGTATATCTGATTGTTTGGATCTCCCGCCAGCAGCTGCCCATATGTAGTAGTTCTGACTAACGTTCCCCCCTCCCTACAAACAGTAAGGAGAACTGGATCTCACTGAGGAATAAGTCCCTAAACTGGTTGGGTGGCAGAACGGGCTTAACAGACCACCTATTTTATGACTTTAAAATGGTCAGAAGAGTTAAGTGGGTAGGGAGAGGGAACAAAATTCAGAGTGGCGACTGCGTGGTCCTGACTTTTAGAAATCCGCAGCTGGTGAATGAAGTCCTGAGTAGGTCAGGGACTCCTGGCAGTTATGGCAGCAGCATCTCCACTCGACCTCTGGGCTATTTTTATCACCCGCCACATCTAGGAAAGATTATGTGCCCACATCCAAGTTTTCAGCAGAGACTGAGGCTTGCTTCCAAATTTTATAATTCCAACTTCCAACAGGTTTCAATGCTTATCGTCGCTGGATGGCCTAGACTGACTCGAAGCAGGGGCACACTTAATAGGAGAGGATAATGTGCAGAAAAGACTTGGCACTGAAAATTCGGTGGGCGTTACCACAAGTACCATCGCCAAGATATTACACGAGGAGACTTCACAGAAACAACAAATAATTCCCCATTTGTTTAATAGTAACGCGAGACCCCCCCAACAGATACTCATACACACAAATCTCCTCAACATGAAATTAGATCATTTGGATGCCTGTTTTGGAATGTGGCCGCCTTACGAGGTACAATACAGACCACAGTGGCTAGATTTTGTAGACCGATATCAAATTATTTGTCTCCAAGAGACATGGCTCACAGAGAATGTCCATCTAAATGGGTATAGGACATACTTTACATCGGCCATTCCATCAAATTACAGCAGAGCGAAAGGGGGTCTGTGTACCTATGTAGCTAATACTTTACAATTTTCTAATATTATCTCCGCCACTGAAAACCCATACTATCAATTATTGGTTTGTAACTCAAAAGGACATGCTATATTAGTTATAATTAACTTTTATAATAACGCCACTATGACAGGGTGAACTGAGGTTGTGCAAGAAATAAACAATGAGTTAGAGCGCATTGCCGTTGGCACTGAAAAATATATGACAATCTTATGGGAGGGGATTTTAATAAGCGTCTGTGTAACGTCCAGTCGGGTAACACATGCGGAGTGACAAACAAAGAGGATGTAGAGCAGCCCCACTTTACACACAGTCCATATGGCGACAAGTTAAACGAAGTGATATGTAAATACGATCTGTCCTTTGCTAATGAAATTTCAACACCTTACGTGAATCGTAAGAAGACCTTTAATGGAACAACTAATAACAGTATTATTGACCATGTCTTACTGTCAAACCACTGTACGGGCTTTATTTTTAACTTCCACACTCACTCAATATCTTTAAGTGATCACTTCCCTCTGAGTCTGCAATTATCGACGGTGCCGTTTTTTAATCAAGTGAAGGTTAAAGTGATTCAACAGGTAAAGGGGATTGAACTTGCCCGACACAATGGATACACTTTGCGTTGGACTCAGATAAACTCAAAAGATCTTCTTAATCAGTTAATATGCAATAAGAAAGAACAATTTAATCTATGTTTAAATGAAAACACACCTCCCAAAGAAATTATCACGGCCTTCTTGGCCATTACACAGGGTGTCAAGGAGAGCCTGTTGGTCAAGAGAAGAAAGACTAAAACGGGGAAAAGGGCTGGTTTGATACCTTATGTTGTAAAGCCCACAAGCGCCTTAAGGAGGCATTGCATAAAACACCAAGGAGCAATAGTGAGGTCCACCAATGTAGAGCTGATTATAAATCGGCAGTAAAGAGGAGGAAACAACATTTAAGAGAGACTACTTGGGATTCCCTACAGGAGGCCAGCATTAGCAAAGATGACAGAACATTCTGGAGGATAATCAACTCCTCACCATGGAGCACAGAGGGGCATCCCAAGATTGAGGCAGCAATATTGGAGGAAGAGTGGATTAATCACTTTGTTAGTATTTATTCAGCACCTCCTATAACAAATTTACAAGAACAGGGACAAATTGATAATGAGACTGTAGCTATGTTCCAAACCTCTACTATTTCCACCTTCTCTCTGGAGGAAGTTATTACCGCAATCCAAGCAAGCAAAAGCAGCAAAGCCCCAGGACCAGATGCTATACCTGTTGACCTGTACAA
>CAWUFW010029080.1:0-19819 GCA_963921515.1 Calotriton arnoldi | reverse complement strand
ACTTCGTTCAGTTACGTATTGCTACATTTGGGCTCTTTTTTCACTGGTGGCCATCTTGGAAGACTTCTTTGTTATGAAGTTTCCTAATTTCCTCATTTACTGCAGTCTCCTCAGTAGGAAATGCTTTCAGTTTTTTACTTTGATTCCATCAAGAAGGCATTCAGATGTGTCACACATTTGCCATAAATTCAGAATGTTAGCACTCTAGTTGTTCATTAGATCACTGTAGTAAAGCTACTGCTCACCAAGGAGTTAACTGGAAGTCTACTGCTGGTATTGAAAGTGATTGTTTCAGTCTGCATGTCAGAATTTTCTAATGAAATAGAAGAGGATTTGAGATCTCACTTAAAACATGCACTAAATTTTCTTTTTGCAGCACTAACCATAATTTCTATGGCAAAATGAACCCCTCATTTTGTTCCTTTTTAAATTAAATGTTTTAAGTGTTACCAGTTTATTCCAATCAAGATGGCTTCAGGTGTGCCATACTTTTGTCATAAGTAAGGCTGTTAGCACTATAGTTGTTCTTTAGAACACTCTGGGAAGCTGCAGTAGAACACAAAGGCATCAACTGACAGGCTGCTCCTGTTGAAATATAACAGGAAGATATTTGAGATCTCACTTAAAACATGTCCTAATTTTTCTTTCTACAGCACTAACCATAATTTCTATGGCAAAATGAACCCCCTCATTTTGTTCCTTTTTAAATTAAATGTTTTAAGTGTTACCAGTTTATTCCAATCAAGATGGCTTCAGGTGTGCCATACTTTCGTCATAAGTAAGACTGTTAGCACTCTAGTTGTTCTTTAGAACACTCTGGGAAGCTGCAGTAGAACACAAAGGCATCAACTGACAGGCTGCTCCTGTTGAAATATAACAGGAAGATATTTGAGATCACACTTGAAACATGTCCTAATTTTTCTTTCTACAGCACTAACCATAATTTCTATGACAAAATGAACCCCATCATTTTGTTCCTTTTTAAATTAAATGTTTTAAGTGTTACCAGTTTATTCCAATCAAGATGGCTTCAGGTGTGCC
Organism: Calotriton arnoldi; assembly: GCA_963921515.1. Taxonomy (NCBI): domain Eukaryota; kingdom Metazoa; phylum Chordata; class Amphibia; order Caudata; family Salamandridae; genus Calotriton; species Calotriton arnoldi. The sequence goes on along the minus strand of CAWUFW010029080.1, from coordinate 18,778 downwards.
ATACTTTTGTCATAAGTAAGGTTGTTAGCACTCTAGTTGTTCTTTAGAACACTCTGGGAAGCTGCAGTAGAACACAAAGGCATCAACTGACAGGCTGCTCCTGTTGAAATATAACAGGAAGATATTTGAGATCACACTTGAAACATGTCCTAATTTTTTCTTTCCAGAGCACTAACCATAATTTCTATGACAAGATGAACCCCATCATTTTGTTCCTTTTTAAATTAAATGTTTTAAGTGTTACCAGTTTATTCCAATCAAGATGGCTTCAGGTGTGCCATACTTTTGTCATAAGTAAGGCTGTTAGCACTCTAGTTGTTCTTTAGAACACTCTGGGAAGCTGCAGTAGAACACAAAGGAATCAACTGACAGTCTCTGCCCTTGTTGGATGTAAATGTTTTACTGAGAATGTCAGACTTCATTCTCACATGACTGAGAAAGATAATGTGAATTTACAGAAAATATGCTGTCATTTTAGCTTCTGGAGCACCTTCCAAAACTGTATGGGACAAGCATGTGAAAATAGTTTTCTCTCAAACATGATTCATGATATCCCAGCAGAAGGTTTTTCACAGGGTAAAATCACCTTAGAACACACCACAATTCCTGAAATTAGTATGGTACCATCAACAAATGAATTCTAATGTAACTAAAGTCTGTTATCACCCTTTATAGTTCTCCTTTTGGTAACCCTCAAAATCTTTGATTCACTACAATGCATTTCAATGCGGTACTATCATTTATATTGGTCCCAAGATGGCTGCCAGCAATTCCAGGATGAAGTGCTGACAGCCAATCAGATCTCACGATGACATGTGTGGTTAGGCTCCGCCCAGATATATATGTGTTTTTACTTTTGATTTTCTCAGCAACTACTGAACGGATTTACACCATTTAACAAAAGGGTTCTTTCTGAACCAAGAACTACCTCTTTGCCAAATTTGGTGTAATTCCGTTCAGCAGTTCGGGCTGTAGCCTTGCATAAAGTTTCCTATGGGAAATTGATTTTCTGACTCTTATTTTTTAATTTCTCCGCAACTACTGAACGGATTTACACCATTTAACAAAAAGGGTTCTTTCTGAACCAAGAACTACCTCTTTGCCAAATTTTGTGTAATTCCGTTCAGCAGTTCGGGCTGTAGCCGTGTCTAAAGTTTCCTATGGGAAAATGAATGGGGAAAACACGTTTTGGGACCCCCCTTTTTTCTCGGCCCCCGCTTGACGAATCACCCCGAAACTTTCAAGGTAGTTGCGGACCGGAGCGGGCCATAAAGTTTGAAAATTTCGCGAAGATTCGTCAACCGACGCAAGAGCTATTTCAAATAGAATGTCGCGGATTTCCTATGGAAAATAGGTCCTAACTATAACTATCTACTGGCGACCACCAGTAGATAATATATATATATATATATTCACTGAAAAAACCATAGGTTTCAGATATGTTATAGTTAGAAATTAGCATTTAAAAAACCTTTGAAATTCACTGAAAAAACCATAGGTTTTAGGGACAGTTATAGTTACTAGGACATTGCACTCGTACAAAACCCGTGAAATTCCCCGTTATAGTTAGTTCAGCTAACTATAACTCGCGCCCCGCAATGCACTGCTGATGACGTCACATATTACATCACTCATGACATGGTCAGTGACATCACTGATGACATCACTGATGACATCTCAAATGACATCACTGATGACATCATCCAGTGACTGTGTGTTTCTGTAAAGTTTAAATATTTTTAATATATATATAGGAAAAGACGTATTGAAGAATGAGTGGGTGTGTAAGTGTCTGTATGGATGATTTAGTAGGTGCGTGACTGACTCTATAAGTGAGTGATTTAACGTATCTTACTGAATGCATGGGTTAGTGACTAAACTGGGTGAATGTCTGTATCCGTCTGTTTGTTGCTGTGTAAGTGGCTGCATGTGTTTGTGAATAGCTACATGAGTGTCTATATGAGTTATTGAATGGTTGTCTGAGTATCTGTATGGGTGCCTGAGTGTTTGTGTGGGAGGGGTGTGTGCGACTCTGTGCATAGATGTGTGAGTGGGTGATTCACTGGGTGGATGGTTTCAAGAGTGTATCTGTGATAGACTGTATGGGTGGGTAAGTGTGTGTAAGAGTGTGTTAGTGAGTGAATGTATGTCCCAGTGGTACATGTGTGAGTAACTACATATGTGAAAGGCAGTATATATGTGTGTTGGAGTATATAAATAGCTATAAGCGAGAGTGAGTGATTGTGATAGTGGCTGTATGGATGAGTGTGTGCTTGTATCAGTGATTGTATAAGAGCGTAAGAATGTGCTAGTATTTGTATGAGTAAGTGAGCTGGTGTGTGTATAACTGTATAGGTGAGTAAATGGCAGTGTGTTTAATTATTTGCATGACTGACTAGGTGTGACTATGGATGAGTGGCGGTGTTTGAGTGTCTATATAGGAGTATGAGTGCATATGATAGTCCTGTACTGAGTGACCGTAAGTATGAGTGACTGTACGGGTGAGTGAGTGGATGTGTGCGTAGACCTATGAATCAGTGAGTGGGTATGTAGTTATTGGTGTTGGAGTGTCTATGGTTTTGCGAATGACAGTCTGTAATTTAGAGTGGGTGTATCAAAGGTTATATTAGGGTGTGAGGAGGTGCATCAGATTATCACGTGGATGATGTCATCAGTGATGTCATTTGAGATGTCATCAGTGATGTCATCAGTGATGTCACTGACCATGTCATGGGTGATGTAATTTGTGACGTCATCAGCAGTGCATTGCGGGGGCGCGAGTTATAGTTAGCTGAACTAACTATAACGGGGGAATTTCACGGGTTTTGTACGAGTGCAATGTCCAAGTAACTATAACTGTCCCTAAAACCTCTGTTTTTTTCAGTGAATTTCAAAGGTTTTTTAAATGCTAATTTCTAACTATAACATATCTGAAACCTATGGTTTTTTCAGTGAATTTCAAAGGTTTTTTAAATGCTAATTCCTAACTATAACATGTCTGAAACCTACGGTTTTTTCAGTGAATTTCAAAGGTTTTGTAAATGACAATTTTTAAATGTATTAATTGTTATATTAATTTTTTTCATACTGATTTACTACATTTTTAGAAACAATTTTTTTTTACATATTTTATTTTTTAAATTACATTGTAATTACATTATACATTACATTACAAAAAATACTTTCTGAGAATGAATTACTTTAGTTTAAATACTTTGCACATAGGCAATAGACTTTTAAGTACAGTAGTTACAGTTGTTGCAATGGGCAACACATTTTCAAACACAATGCAGCATTCAGCTCAATGTGAATTTCTAGTTAAATGCAATTAGTTACTTTATGGATTACTTTTCTAACCACAGAACTGGATCCTAGATTCAGTCCTGGGACATCTCCTGTAAACAGTTGAGTAAAAGCGTTTTGGTTACAGTCGTGATTTTTAAGGAATATTATTGTATTTTAAAAGTTGACACTTTGAAACTTTTTCTCATAGAATCACCAATGTTATCCTACGGAAGGAAATTCACTTAGCAGGTAAAAACTGTTATCATTACTTTTTCTTACTCAGTGTTGGATCCTGGATCCAGCACTGGTGCATCTCCTGTAAACAGTTGAAAGAATGCGTTTAAGTCATACAGGCGATTTTTAAGGAATATTTGTAGTTTGTGAAAATCGACACTTTGAAACTTTTCTGCTGAAAACCAGACAATGGATTCCTATGGAAGAAAATATAAGTTACTGGTAAGTACGGTTAAAATTACTTTTCAGGGTCGGTGCTGGGCTAAAAGATGCAGCACTGAGGTCTCTCCTGATAACAGGTGAGTAAATCGGAATTCGTATTTCGGCTGATTTTAGAGGAATATTTTAAAGTTCCAAAACTCCACACTTAGAAGAATTTCCAAGTGAAACCAGTCAATGTTAGCCTATGGAAGGAAATTCAAGTTACTGGTAAGTACGGTTAAAATTACTTTTCAGGACCAGTACTGGGCTGAAAGATACAGCACTGAGGTCTCTCCTGATAACAGGTGAGTAAATCGGAATTCGTATTTCGGCTGATTTTAGAGGAATATTTGTATGTTTCAAAAATCAACACTTAGAAACTTTTTCAGCAAAAAGCAGGCAATGATATCCTATGGAAGGAAATTCAAGTTACTGGTAAGTACGGTTAAAATTACTTTTCAGGATTAGTACTGGGCTGAAAGATGCAGCACTGAGGGCTCTCCTGATAACAGGTGAGTAAATCGGAATTCGTATTTCGGCTGATTTTAGAGGAATATTTTAAAGTTCCAAAACTCCACACTTAGAAGAATTTCCAAGTGAAAACAGTCAATGTTAGCCTATGGAAGGAAATTCAAGTTACTGGTAAGTACGGTTAAAATTACTTTTCAGGATTAGTACTGGGCTGAAAGATGCAGCACTGAGGTCTCTCCTGATAACAGGTGAGTAAATCCGAATTCGTAGTTCGGCAGATTTTAGAGGAATATTTGCACAATGGTGAAGGTAGGGGCGGGGCCTGAGGTGACATCTGTGCAAACGCGCCCTGTGGCGCGTTTTAAGTTGGGGGATTAAGTCCCCTTGAATCATGAGGGTCCCTAGGGGCCAACTAGCCCACCAGGAACCTCCAGTATGCGCCAGGGGGCTGCGTTGCAGAGACGTGTAGAGGGGCCACACCCCTTTTTACACCTCTCTGCAACGCAGCTCTGTGGCGCTTTCTGGATGTACCTGTTGGGCTAGTTGGCCCCCAGGGACGCTCAGGATTGAAGGGGATTTAATTCCCCATCTTAGGCACCCCGGGACACTGCAGGAGCCGGCCCTGGGAGGTGGCGGTCCCCAGGGCCACCACAGGCTCCAGGAGGGGGCCGCGCGGCCCCCCTCCCCACATCAGCACAGCCCCGGGGAGGTGGTGGTCCCCGGGGCTTCGGGGTCCAAAACGGCCCCCCATTTTAATTTGTTAGTGCCCCGGGGAGGTGGCGGTCCCGGGCGTGTGGGGTGGCTCGAGCCCCCCCACACAGAAAAAACAACAAAAAAAGAAGCCCCGGGAGGTGGTGGTCCCCGGGGCTGCGGGAGGGCTCAGAGCCCTCCGCACCATTTTAAAAGAAAGCCCCGGGGGTGGCGGTCCCCGGGCTTGGGGGCCCTTAGAGGCCCCCATACATAAAATAAACACCCCCAGCATGCCCCCGGGACTTGGCCTACCCGGGGGCAAATTAACATCGAAGCACGGGAGACCGCGCTTCGATTTTTATCGGCAGGATCCGCGCACCCTGAGCGCATCCTGCCGATTTAAAAAAAAAATGCTTTTTCTGCCCAGGGGTCCTTATGGGACCCCTGAGCAGACCTAGGGGTCAGGGTGTTTCTACCCTGCCCCCTTTGTGCGCTTTGCGCACTTGTTTCTGTCCTCGGTTCTACCGAGGGACAAAATGGCTGCCAACATTTCCTGAATCGGAATGTTGACAGCCAGCTGACAGCCAATTAACATGCAGCTCGTGATCGGGAAGGTGCGCGCAGGGTGCGCTCAGGGTGCGCGGATCCTCCGTGCCCATAGATATATATGTACTTTTACTTTTGATTTTCTCAGCAACTACTGAACGGATTATACCATTTAACAAAAGGGTTCTTTCTGAACCAAGAACTACCTCTTTGCCAAATTTGGTGTAATTCCGTTCAGCAGTCCGGGCTGTAGCCGTGTCTAAAGCTTCCTATGGAAAAATGAATGGGGAAAACGCGTTTTGGGACCCCCTTTTTCTCGGCCCCCGCTTGACGAATCACCCGAGACTTTCAGGGTAGGAGCGGACCGGAGCGCCCCACAAAGTTTGAAAATTTTGCGAAGATACGTCAACCGGCAAGAGAGTTATTTCAAATAGAATGTCGCGGATTTCATATGGAAAATAGGTTCTAACTATAACTATCTACTGGCGACCGCCAGTAGATAATATATATATATATATATATATATATATATATATATATATATATATGCATATATATATATATACACACACACACAAATATATATGTATGTGTGTGTGTGTATATATATATATGTATGTATTATCTACTGGAGGTCGCCAGTAGATAGTTATAGTTAGGACCTATTTTCCATAGGAAATCCGCGACATTCTATTTGAAATAACTCTCTTGCTGGTTGACGAATCTTCGCAAAATTTTCAAACTTTATGGCCCGCTCCGGTCCACTCCTACCCTGAAAGTGTCGGGTGATTCATCAGCGGGGCCGAGAAAAAGGGGGGTCCCAAAACGTGTTTTCCCCATTCATTTTCCCATAGGAAACTTTAGACACGGCTACAGCCCGAACTGCTGAACGGAATTACACCAAATTTGGCAAAGAGGTAGTTCTTGGTTCAGAAAGAACCCTTTTGTTAAATGGTGTAAATCCGTTCAGTAGTTGCGGAGAAATTAAAAAACTAAGAGTCAAAAAATCAATTTCCCATAGGAAACTTTATGCAAGGCTACAGCCCGAACTGCTGAACGGAATTACACCAAATTTGGCAAAGAGGTAGTGCTTGGTTCAGAAAGAAGCCTTTTTGTTAAATGGTGTAAATCCGTTCAGTAGTTGCTGAGAAAATCAAAAGTAAAAACACATATATATCTGGGCGGAGCCTAACCACACATGTCATCGTGAGATCTGATTGGCTGTCAGCACTTCATCCTGGAATTGCTGGCAGCCATCTTGAGACCAATATACATGATAGTACCCTATTGAAATGCCTTGTAGTGAATCAAAGATTTTGAGGGTTACCAAAAGGAGAACTATTAAGGGTGATAACAGACTTTAGTTACATTAGAATTCATTTGTTGATGGTACCATACTAATTTCAGGAATTGTGGTGTGTTCTAAGGTGATTTTACCCTGTGAAAAACCTTCTGCTGGGATATCATGAATCATGTTTGAGAGAAAACTATTTTCACATGCTTGTCCCATACAGTTTTGGAAGGTGCTCCAGAAGCTAAAATGAGAGCATATTTTCTGTAAATTCACATTATCTTTCTCAGTCATGTGAGAATGAAGTCTGACATTCTCAGTAAAACATGTACATCCAACAAGGGCAGAGACTGTCAGTTGATTCCTTTGTGTTCTACTGCAGCTTCCCAGAGTGTTCTAAAGAACAACTAGAGTGCTAACAGCCTTACTTATGACAAAAGTATGGCACACCTGAAGCCATCTTGATTGGAATAAACTGGTAACACTTAAAACATTTAATTTAAAAAGGAACAAAATGATGGGGTTCATTTTGTCATAGAAATTATGGTTAGTGCTATAGAAAGAAAAATTAGGACATGTTTCAAGTGAGATCTCAAATATCTTCCTGTTATATTTCAACAGGAGCAGCCTGTCAGTTGATGCCGCGATGCCGGCTGCACGCCGGTCAGCCACAAGTTGGAGGGAGGGTCCGCAATGGCAAAGACAGCCGTACTCTGCCGAAATCGTATAGACAGATCACAATCCTGAATCACCATAGCCACGGCAATGAACAGGTACGGACCACAACTTGAAGATTTCGAAGTGCAGTGCTTTATTGCAAAATATTCAGCATCGAACAATGTAGCAGCAAGTGCCCAGCATGACGCGTTTCGACCGCGATACCTCGGTCTTGATCACATGACGGGCTGGACCTATCACACCCATTAAATAGTGACAATATATATATACATTTATATTTATATATACGCATATATATATTCACTGAAAAAACCATAGGTTTTAGGGACAGTTATAGTTAGTTGGACATTTCAGTCGTACAAAACCAGTGAAATTCCCCCGTTATAGTTAGTTCAGCTAACTATAACTCGCGCCTCGCAATGCACTGCTGATGACGTCACATATTACATCACTCATGACATGGTCAGTGACATCACTGATGACATCACTGATGACATCATCCATGTGATAATTTCATGCATCTTCTCACACCCTAATATAACCTTTGATACACCCACTCTAAATTACAGACTGCCATTCTCAAAACCATAGACACTCCAACACCAATAACTACATACCCCCTCACTGATTCTTAGGTCTACACACACATCCACTCACTCACCCGTACAGTCACTCATACTTACGGTCACTCTGTACAGGTCTATCATATGCACTCATACACCTATATAGACACTCACACACCGCCACTCATCCATAGAGGTACTCACACACCTAGTCAGTCATGCAAATAATTAATCACACTCCCATTTACTCACCTATACAGTTATACACACACCAGCTCACTTACTCATACAAATACTAGCACATTCTTACGCTCTTATACAATCACTGATACAAGCACACACTCATCCATACAGCCACTCTCACAATCACACACTTTCACTTATAGCCATTTAAATACTCTAACACACATATATACTGCCTTTCACATATGAAGTTACTCACACATGTACCACTGAGATATACATTCACTCACTAACACACCCATACACACACTCACCCACCCATACAGTCCATCACAGATGCACTCTTGAAACCATGCACCCAGTGAATCACCCACTCACACATCTATGCACAGAGTCACACACACACACCCCACCCACACAAACACTCAGGCACCCATACAGATACTCAGACAATCAATCAATAACCCATGTAGACACTCATGTAGCTATTCAGAAAGCCATGCAGCCGCTTACAAACCAACAGACAGACGGATACAGAGATTCACACAGTTTAGTCACTAACCCATGCATTCAGTAAGATATGTTTAATCACTCACTTATAGAGTCAGTCATGCACCTACTAAATCATCCATTCAGACACTTATACACCCACTCATTCTTCAATACGCCTTTCCCTATATATATTAAACATATTTAAACTTTACAGAAACACACAGTCACTGGATGATGTCATCAGTGATGTCATTTGAGATGTCATCAGTGATGTCATCAGTGATGTCACTGACCATGTCATGAGTGATGTAATATGTGACGTCATCAGCAGTGCATTGCGGGGCGCGAGTTATAGTTAGCTCAACTAACTATAACGGCTGAATTTCTCTGGTTTTGTATGAGTGAAATGTCCAACGAACTATAACGTCCCTGAAACCTGTGGTTTTTTCAGTGAATATATATATATATATATTTCCACCAACCACTCCTTCAATTGCCAGTATTGCAGGAGCAGATGCCCTTTTTCCACAAACTGGCTTAAGAAGTAGATGGCCTACTCTTTATATGAACTAACTCGCCACAGTGAAGAAAACACTGGGGGGCAGATTTAAAAGCCCCTTGCGCCACTTTTGCGTCACTTTTCCCATGTTAAAAGTGACGCAAAAGTGGCGCAAGGGCCTTGTAAATCTGCCCCTGGGTTTTCTTTGATAACCCTCACCCACCAGGGTTGCCCCTTGGTGGCATGCTTCATCATCTGGTTCATCCCATTCCGCTATGGATCGGGGCACGATTCGCCCAACCTGTTATGTGGGAGATCTTTTTAGGTTTTTATGATGTGAATCAATGACAAAAAATAGCAGTGGGGGCGTTGTGTGTGTATTGTGTAGAGAGTGGGATCTTAAAAAAAACCTGCCTAGTAGGTAAAATATTATTTATTCAGGCCTCTAGTCCGCATTATTAAAAACAGGGGCAATAAGAAAGGGTAGGTTATAGTGTGCCTACCTTTCTGAAAGGTCAACATGTTTCAAGCCTTACCCCAAGGCTTTTCTTCAGGACCAAGGCAACTAACTCCCTGATACCACTCCTGTTGTTTTATAGTAGCTGCATTCACTCTGCATGCCAACACATATGCATTCATGCAGCACCTACTTGGTGTATCTGCTTGTGGTTATATGTAATGCATAAAATGCAGTATTCTTGCATCATGGTTCCTCCGAATGTAGTCATAGATTCATCAAGGTTACACCCCTGTGTAATCACCTAGAAAATTATATGTGGGCCTGAGGTGATGCTATTCCCCAAAAATGTGTTGTTTCAAATGTTTCATCAGATTCAGCCTCTCGGCTCCATAGAGACTTAAGGTGGACCATGTCCTTACTGGTGATCACTGAAATATCCTGATATTCCCCACTTTTTTCTTTTTGTGTTTTTCGTGCAAAATAATAATTAAATTTTAATTTTCTAGAGAATTTGTATAGGTCAATTCTGGCCGTCAGAAGATCCATTTGCATGTTAGGGCAAAATGTTAAGCTTTTGTCAATAGTTTGATGTGTTTATCCTCTAGTTTTCTCAAGGAGAGCTTGATGACTAAATCCATATCAATCATGGATGTTTTTACTTTTTCTTTCCTCTGCCTTGTCTTCCTCTTTCTGCCTCTCTTTGATCTCCCTCTTCATTTGAGTTTAAATTTGTTTTGTTAATGGTCACTCTCCCCCTTCTTCTGGTGTTCATTTGATGCAGATGCATTTCTCCTAAAAAACAGTTTAGGCATAAATGTTGAAGGGCCTTCATCCCACAAACTGACCTCCAAACTCTGTACACCGGTTGTGCTTTCCATTGCCTTGTCCATTATTTGTCTACTGTAGAGAAGATCAAACCTTTTCGCAAACGTATGCAGTGTACCAGTGGCATAGTCCACTTTGTCTCTGTTAAACTGCTTCGCCTTTTTGTTTGTATTTTCTTTTGTGTTTTTCTAATTTCTTCTCCATATCTCCTAATGCTTTTGCCACATCTTCTGTGTCTTTGATTAGTTCCAAAGCTTTCAATTTGTTTGATTTTTTCTGATGCTACTACTGATTTGTGTTCCACAAGCATAATTAGTGTATTCATTAATTTCATGAAACATTCCACTATATCAGTTTGCCACTGTTTTAGTAAATCCTGTCCATGACATTTACTGCAGGGAGTACAAACATTCTATGTCCCCGTGGGATCCTTTAACATTCAATGTATTTTTTTAAAGTGCCAATTTCCCACCACTTATTTATTTCCATAATCCGCCCTCATTCCAGCTCTTTTATTAGTTTACCGGGTTTGAAGTCTTGACATCTGTGTCTCAGAGGAAGTTGCCATCTTGTCACTGGTGTCACCAAACAGTTCCTTGACTACTTGCTCATGTTTCATGTATCTGTGCACCATGTTTTCAGTCTATTTTTAATAACTCTCAGAATGCACTTCTTTCTTGTTCTTTTCCTTTATTTTGTTTGGATTGTTTGCTGTGCATGGAACACTAGAGTTTGCAAGTATGTTTCATATACTGTTTCCAACTTCAATTATCGACTCTAGTCACTCCCACTGGAAAATCGTATGTCTTATCGCCTTTACTCTAATCCGCATCTCTCCATGAGCGGTGCAGGTGGATTCGGGATTAGAGCGGGAGATTTCTCCCCCACCGTGCTTCCTCCAAAATGCTTGCAGTTACAATCTTCCCACTCACTCCTGCTTTCACTCCTTACCATTTCTCATTTCTGCGGGTCCCCACTCGTTTTTATTTCACTCGACTCGGGCAGTGGCTAGGTCCTCAAACTTCTTACTGATTCCAACTGCCAGAATGGTCCTTGTTGTGATTTTGGGTGCATGCCTACTGCGGGCCGACAACTGCATGCAATAATTCCATCAACCACTCCTTCAATTGCCAATATTGCAGAAGCAGACGCCCTTGTTTCACAAACTGGTTAAAGAAGTAGGCGGCACAGCTCAGCAAATCTTCACAAATCCTATATTAATATTTTTCAGAAAAGTGCATCGGTGCAATAATTGCTGACACATTTTGGCCAGAGCCTTCCACAGGGCCATAGAGTTATAAGGGTAGAGTGTTGTTTTAAAGGGACAAGTCCTCATCCCACTTCTTATTTACAAATAACTATAAATATATATATATATATATATCACTGAAAAAACCATAGGTTTTAGGGACAGTTATAGTTAGTTGGACATTTTACTCGTACAAAACCCGTGAAATTCCCCCGTTATAGTTAGTTCAGCTAACTATAACTCGCGCCCCGCAATGCACTGCTGATGACGTCACATATTACATCACTCATGACATGGTCAGTGACATCACTGATGACATCACTGATGACATCTCAAATGACATCACTGATGACATCATCCAGTGACTGTGTGTTTCTGTAAAGTTTAAATATTTTTAATATATATAGGAAAAGACGTATTGAAGAATGAGTGGGTGTGTAAGTGTCTGTATGGATGATTTAGTAGGTGCGTGACTGACTCTATAAGTGAGTGATTTAACGTATCTTACTGAATGCATGGGTTAGTGACTAAACTGGGTGAATGTCTGTATCCGTCTGTCTGTTGCTGTGTAAGTGGCTGCATGGGTTTGTGAATAGCTACATGAGTGTCTATAAGAGTTATTGATTTGTTGTCTGAGTATCTGTATGGGTGCCTGAGTGTTTGTGTGGATGGGGTGTGTGCGACTGTGCATAGATGTGTGAGTGGGTGATTCACTGGGTGGATGATTTCAAGAGTGCATCTGTGATAGACTGTATGGGTGGGTAAGTGTGTGTAAGAGTGTGTTAGTGAGTGAATGTATGTCCCAGTGGTACATGTGTGAGTAACTACATATGTGAAAGGCAGTATATATGTGTGTTGGAGTATATAAATAGCTATAAGCGAGAGTGAGTGATTGTGATAGTGGCTGTATGGATGAGTGTGTGCTTGTATCAGTGATTATATAAGAGCGTAACAATGTGCTAGTATTTGTATGATTAAGTGAGCTGGTGTGTGTATAACTGTATAGGTGAGTAAATGGCAGTGTGTTTAATTATTTGCATGACTGACTAGGTGTGTGAGTACCTCTATGGATGAGTGGCGGTGTTTGAGTGTCTATATAGGAGTAAGAGTGCATATGATAGTCCTGTACTGAGTGACCATAAGTATGAGTGACTGTACGGGTGAGTGAGTGGATGTGTGTGTAGACCTAAGAATCAGTGAGTGGGTATGTAGTTATTGGTGTTGGAGTGTATATGGTTTTGCGAATGGCAGTCTGTAATTTAGATTGGGTGTATCAAAGGTTATATTAGGGTGTGAAGAGCTACATCAGATTATCACGTGGATGATGTCATCAGTGATGTCATTTGAGATGTCATCAGTGATGTCATCAGTGATGTCACTGACCATGTCATGAGTGATGTAATATGTGACGTCATCAGCAGTGCATTGCGGGGGCGCGAGTTATAGTTAGCTGAACTAACTATAACGGGGGAATTTCACGGGTTTTGTACGAGTAAAATGTCCAACTAACTATAACTGTCCCTAAAACCTATGGTTTTTTCAGTGAATTTCAAAGGTTTTTTAAATGCTAATTCCTAACTATAACATATCTGAAACCTATGGTTTTTTCAGTGAATTTCAAAGGTTTTTTAAATGCTAATTCCTAACTATAACATGTCTGAAACCTACGGTTTTTTCAGTGAATTTCAAAGGTTTTGTAAATGACAATTTTTAAATGTATTAATTGTTATATTAATTTTTATCATACTGATTTACTACATTTTTAGAAACAATTTTTTTTTACATATTTTATTTTTTAAATTACATTGTAATTACATTATACATTACATTACAAAAAATACTTTCTCAGAATGAATTACTTTAGTTTAAATACTTTGCACATAGGCAATAGACTTTTAAGTACAGTAGTTACAGTTGTTGCAATGGGCAACACATTTTCAAACACAATGCAACATTCAGCTCAATGTGAATTTCTAGTTAAATGCAATTAGTTACTTTATGGATTACTTTTCTAACCACAGGACTGGATCCTAGATTCAGTCCTGGTACATCTCCTGTAAACAGTTGAGTAAAAGCGTTTTGGTTACAGTCGTGATTTTTAAGGAATATTATTGTATTTTAAAAGTTGACACTTAGAAACTTTTTCTCATAGAATCACCAATGTTATCCTATGGAAGGAAATTCACTTAGCAGGTAAAAACTGTTATCGTTACTTTTTCTTACTCAGTGTTGGATCCTGGATCCAGCACTGGTGCATCTCCTGTAAACAGTTGAAAGAATGAGTTTAAGTCATACAGGCGATTTTTAAGGAATATTTGTAGTTTGTGAAAATCGACACTTTGAAACTTTTCTGCTGAAAACCAGACAATGGATTCCTATGGAAGAAAATATAAGTTACTGGTAAGTACGGTTAAAATTACTTTTCAGGGTCAGTACTGGGCTAAAAGATGCAGCACTGGGTTCTCTCCTGATAACAGGTGAGTAAATCGGAATTCGTACTTTGGTTGATTTTAGAGGAATATTATAAAGTTCCAAAACTCCACACTTAGAAGAATTTCCAAGTGAAACCAGTCAATGTTAGCCTATGAAGGAAATTCAAGTTACCGGTAAGTACGGTTAAAATTACTTTTTAGGACCAGTACTGGGCTGAAAGATGCAGCACTGAGGTCTCTCCTGATAACATGTGAGTAAATCAGAATTCGAATTTCGGCTGATTTTAGAGGAATATTTGTATGTTTCAAAAATCAACACTTAGAAACTTTTTCAGCAAAAAGCAGGCAATGATATCCTATGGAAGGAAATTCAAGTTACTGGTAAGTACGGTTAAAATTACTTTTGAGGATCAGTACTGGGCTGAAAGATGCAGCACTGAGGTCTCTCCTGATAACAGGTGAGTAAATCGGAATTCGTATTTCGGCTGATTTTAGAGGAATATTTTAAAGTTCCAAAACTCCACACTTAGAAGAATTTCCAAGTGAAACCAGTCAATGTTAGCCTATGAAGGAAATTCAAGTTACCGGTAAGTACGGTTAAAATTACTTTTCAGGACCAGTACTGGGCTGAAAGATGCAGCACTGAGGTCTCTCCTGATAACAGGTGAGTAAATCGGAATTCGTAGTAAGGCAGATTTTAGAGGAATATTTGCACAATGGTGAAGGGAGGGGCGGGGCCTGAGGTGACATCTGTGCAAACGCGCCCAGTGGCGCGTTTTAAGTTGGGGGATTAAGTCCCCTTGAATCATGAGGTTCCCTAGGGGCCAACTAGCCCACCATGAACCTCCAGTATGCGCCAGGGGCTGCGTTGCAGAGACGTGTAGAGAGGCCACACCCCTTTTTACACCTCTCTGCAACGCAGCTCTGTGGCACTTTCTGGATGTACCTGTTGGGCTAGTTGGCCCCAGGGACCCTCAGGATTGAAGGGGATTTAATCCCCCATCTTAAAACGCGCCACGGGGCCTGTTTGCACACATGTCACATGAAGCCCCGCCCCTCCCTTCACCACTGTGCAAACGCGCCCTGTGGCGCGTTTTAAGTTGGGGGATTAAGTCCCCTTGAATCCTGAGGGTCCCTGGAGTCCAACTAGCCCACCATATACCTCCAAAGCGCCACAGAGCTGCGTTGCAGAGAGGTGTAAAAGGGGCGTGGCCTATGTACACGTCTCTGCAAGGCAGCCCCCTGGCGCATACTGGAGGTTCCTGGTGGGCTAGTTGGCCCCCAGGACCCCCAGTATTCAAGGGAATTTGTTCCCCTCTGCAAACGCGCCAGGGGCGCGTTTGCAGAGTACTATAGGGAGGGGGCGGGGCCTCCGGCACGATGCCGGTCGTTTTTTTTTTTTTCTTTTTTTTTTAATGGGAGGGGGCTGCGTGGCCCCCCTTCCCTGCCCACTTTTGGCCCCGGGGACCCCATCCCCCGGGGCCTGAGCATTTTTTTTTTTTTTAATTTAAAAAAAAAAATGGGAAGGGGCCGCGTGGCCCCCTTCCCTGGGCCTGTATTGGCCCTGGGGACCCCATCCCCCGGGGCATGGCCTCGATTTTTTATTTTTTTTATTTGGAGGGGGGCTGCGTGGCCCCCCTCCTCAGGCCATTTAAGGCCCCGGGACCCCATCCCCGGGGCCGGCCTTTCCCTTATTTAAAAAAAAAAAAAATTGAACTTTGGGAGGGGGGCTGCGTGGCCCCCTCCCGGGCCACTTATGGCCCCGGGGACCACATCCCCCGGGGCCTGGCCTCACGTTGGAGACTGTGGGGGTCCCCAATCCCCCCACAGTCCCAGCCGGCTCCCCGCCTCCTGCGGAAGCCGGCATTGCTTTCCACATGGGGAGCAGCTAACATGCTGCTCCCCATGTGGAAAAGCAATTGGTTTGCATTTTGAAAGAGAGAGCAGGTTTCCTGCTCTCTCTTTCAAAATGCAAACAAGTTTGCTATGACAGGACGGGAGCCGCGAGGCTCCCGTCCTGTCATAGCAAACAGCAGTGTCCCGGGGTAGGCACCCGGGACACTGCAGGAGCCGGCCCTGGGGGTGGTGGTCCCCAGGGCCATCAAGGGCTCCAGGAGGGGGCCGCGCGGCCCCCTCCCATTCAGTGCACAGCCCCGGGGAGGTGGTGGTCCCCGGGGCTTGGGGTCCGTAACGGACCCCCATATTTAAATGTTTAGTGCCTCGGGGAGGTGGCGGTCCCCGGGGCATGTGGGGGGGCTGGAGCCCTACACACAGGTTTAAAAAAAAGAAGCCCCGGGGAGGTGGCGATCCCCGGGGCTGCGGGAGGGCTCAGAGCCCTCCCGCCATCATTTTTAAATAAAGCCCCGGGGGCTGGTGGTCCCCGGGGCTTGGGGGGCCTTAGAGACCCCCCTACATAAATTAAAACCCCCCCACCATGCCCCCGGGACTTGGGCCACCCGGGGGCCAATTAACATCGACGCGCGGGAGACCGCGCTTCGATTTTTTTTTTTTCGGCAGGATCCGCGCTCCCTGAGCGCATCCTGCCGATTTAAAAAAAAAAAAAAAAATTTGCCCAGGGGGTCCTTGTGGGACCCCCTGAGCAGACCTAGGGGGTCAGGGTGTTTCTACCCTGCCCCCTTTGTGCATTTTGCGCACTTGTTGCTGTCCCTCAGTTCTACCGAGGGACAAAATGGCTGCCAACATTTCCTGAATCGGAATGTTGACAGCCAGCTGACAGCCAATTAACATGCAGCTCGTGATCGGGACGGTGCGCGCAGGGTTTTTTTTTTTCTTTTTTTTTTTTTTTTAATGGGAGGGGGGCTGCGTGGCCCCCCTTCCCTTGCCCACTTTTGGCCCCGGGGACCCCATCCCCCGGGGCCTGAGCATTTTTTTTTTTTTAATTTAAAAAAAAAAAACGGGAAGGGGGCCGCGTGGCCCCCCTTCCCTGGGCCTGTATTGGCCCCGGGGACCCCATCCCCGGGGCATGGCCTCGATTTTTTATTTTTTTCTTTGGAGGGGGCTGCGTGGCCCCCTCCTCAGGCCATTTAAGGCCCCGGGACCCCATCCCCCGGGGCCGGCCTTTCCCTTATTTAAAAAAAAAAAAAGAATTTGAACTTTGGGGAGGGGGCTGCGTGGCCCCCTCCCGGGCCACTTATGGCCCCAGGGACCACATCCCCCGGGGCCTGGCCTCACGTTGGAGACTGTGGGGGTCCCCAATCCCCCCACAGTCCCAGCCGGCTCCCCGCCTCCTGCGGAAGCCGGCATTGCTTTTCCACATGGGGAGCAGCTAACATGCTGCTCCCCATGTGGAAAGCAGTGGTTTGCATTTTGAAAGAGAGAGCAGGTTTCCTGCTCTCTCTTTCAAAATGCAAACCAAGTTTACTATGACAGGACGGGAGCCGCGAGGCTCCCGTCCTGTCATAGCAACAGCAGTGTCCCGGGGGTAGGCACCCCGGGACACTGCAGGAGCTGGCCCTGGGGGTGGTGGTCCCCAGGGCCATCAAGAGCTCCAGGAGGGGGCCGCGCAGCCCCCTCCCATTCAGTGCACAGCCCCGGGGAGGTGGTGGTCCCCGGGGCTTGGGGTCCGTAACGGACCCCCATATTTAAATGTTTAGTGCCTCGGGGAGGTGGCGGTCCCCGGGGCATGTGGGGGCTGGAGCCCTACACACAGGTTTAAAAGAAGCCCCGGGAGGTGGCGATCCTCGGGGCTGCGGGAGGGCTCAGAGCCCTCCCGCCATCATTTTTAAATAAAGCCCCGGGGGTGGTGGTCCCCGGGGCTTGGGAGGTCTTAGAGGCCCCCTACATAAATTAAAACCCCCCACCATGCCCCCGGGACTTGGGCCACCCGGGGCCAATTAACATCGAGCGCGGGAGACCGCGCTGCGATGTTTTTCGGCAGGATCCGCGCTCCCTGAGCGCATCCTGCCGATTTAAAAAAAAAAAAAAAAATGTTTGCCCAGGGGTCCTTGTGGGACCCCTGAGCAGACCTAGGGGTCAGGGTGTTTCTACCCTGCCCCCTTTGTGCGTTTTGCGCACTTGTTTCTGTCCCTCGGTTCTACCGAGGGACAAAATGGCTGCCAACACTTCCTGATTTGGAGTGTTGACAGCCAATTAGCATGCAGCTCGTGATCGGGAGGGTGCGAGAATCCGACGCGGCCATAGATATATATGTACTTTTACTTTTGATTTTCTCAGCAACTACTGAACGGATTTACACCATTTAACAAAAGGGTTCTTTCTGAACCAAGAACTACCTCTTTGCCAAATTTGGTGTAATTCCGTTCAGCAGTTCGGGCTGTAGCCGTGTCTAAAGTTTCCTATGGAAAAATGAATGGGGAAAACACGTTTTGGGACCCCCCTTTTTCTCGGCCCCCGCTTGACGAATCACCCCAAGACTTTCAGGGTAGGAGCGGACCGGAGCGCCCCACAAAGTTTGAAAATTTTGCGAAGATACGTCAACCGGCAAGAGAGTTATTTCAAATAGAATGTCCCGGATTTCCTATGGAAAATAGGTTCTAACTATAACTATCTACTGGCGACCGCCAGTAGATAATATATATATATATATATATATATATTCACTGAAAAAACCATAGGTTTTACAGACGTTATAGTTAGAAATTAGCATTTAAAAATTTAAAAAACCTTAGAAATTCACTGAAAAAACCATAGGTTTCAGG
>CAWUFW010029079.1:0-19820 GCA_963921515.1 Calotriton arnoldi | reverse complement strand
ATATATATATATATATATATATATATATATATATATATATATATATATATATATATTTGTGTGTGGCTGTATGCATGAAATCTGAGCTTAACTATAACGACCCAGTAACCGTAGGTTTTTTTTCAGTGAATATTTATATTCATTGAATATTTATATATTTATATATGTATTTATGTATATTTATATATATATATATATATATATATATATATATACATATATATATATATATATATAAATTCACTGAAAAAACCAAAGGTTACAGAGATGTTATAGTTAGGCTGACATTTCACTCGTACAAGACCATAGAAGACCACTGACATGACATGTCAAAGGACATCACTGATGACATCATGCAGTGATTTTGAGTGTTTCTAAAAAGTTTAAGAATGTTTTATATATATATATATATATATATATATATATATATATATATATATATATATATATATATTATCTACTGGCGGTCGCCAGTAGATAGTTATAGTTAGGACCTATTATCCATAGGAAATTCGTAACATTCTATTCCCAATAACTTTGGCGTCGTTTGACGAATCATCGCGAAATTTTCAAAACTAGTGGGGCGCTCCAGTCTGCTCCTGTCTTGAAAGTTTCGGGGTGATTCATCAAGCGGGGGCTGAGAAAAAAGGGGGGTCTCAAAACGTGTTTTCTCCATGTTAATTCCCATAGGAAATTTTAGACACGGCTACAGCCCAAACTGCTGAACGGAATTACACCAAATTTTGCAAAAGGTAGCGCTTGGTTCAGAAAGCGACCTTTTTTTAAATGGTGTAAATCCGTTCAGTAATTGCGGAGAAATTCAAAAATAAGAGTGACAAAATCAATTTCCCATAGGAAACTTTATGCAAGGCTACAGCCAAAACTGCAGAACGGAATTACACCAAATTTGGCAAAAAGATAGTGCTTGGTTCAGAAAGCACCTTTTTTAAAAATGGTGTAAATCCGTTCAGTAGTTGCTGAGAAAATCCAAAATAAAAGTTTCGATATCTATGGCCACGGTGGATCCGCGCACCCTCCCGATCACGAGCTGCATGCTAATTGGCTGTCAACACTCCAAACCAGGAAGTGTAGGCAGCCATCTTGTGCCTCGGTAGAACCGAGGCACAAGAAATCAGTAAAACAAGTGCGCAAAACGCAAAAAGGGGGCAGGATAGAAACACCCTGACCCCCTAGGCCTGCTCAGGGGGTCCCACAAGGACGCGCAGGGCCCAAACATTTTTTTTATTTTTTTTAAAAATTGGCGGGATGCGCTTAGGGTGCGTGGATCCCGCTGAGAAAAAAAAAAGCGAAGCGGGTGGGCCAAGTCCCGGGGGCATGCGGGGGTTTATTTAATAATATGGGGGGGCCTCTAAGGCCCCCTAAGCCCCGGGGACCGCCACCCCCTGGGGCTTTAAAAAAATAATGGTGCGGGAGGGCTCTCGGCCCTCCCGCAGCCCCGGAGACCGCCACCCCCGGGGCTTCTTTTTAAAATAAATAAAATTTCCTGTGTGGGGGGGCTCAAGCCCCCCCACACGCCCCGGGGACCGCCACCTCCCCGGGGCTTTGCCAATGGAGGGAGGGGGGCCGCACGGCCCCCCTCCTGGAGCCCTTGATGGCCCTGGGGACCACCACCCCCCAGGGCCGGCTCCTGCAGTGTCCCGGGGTGCCTACACCCGGGACACTGTAGTTTGCTATGACAGGACGGGAGCCTCGCAGCTCCCGTCCTGTCATAGCAAACTGCTTTGGTTTTTGGAACAGAGAGCTCTCTTCCAAAAACCAAAGCACATTGCTTTTCCACATGGGGAGCTGCATCTTAGCAGCTCCCCATGTGGAAAGCAATGCCGGCTCCCGAAGGACGCGGGGAGCCGGCGGGACCGTGGGGGATTGGGGACTCCCCACGGTCCCCAACGAGAGGAGCCAGCCCCGGGGGATGGGGTCCCGGGGCTAGTAGTGGCCCAGGAGGGGGGCCACGCGGCCCCCCTCCCCTACATATTACATTTTTTTTTTTTAAACGACGTAAAGGCCGGCCTTGGGGGATGGGGTCCCCGGGGCTTAAATGGCCTGAGGAGGGGGCCACGCAGCCCCCCTCCAAATATTTTAATTTTTAAAAAAAGAGGGCATGACCCGGGGATGGGGTCCCTGGGGCCAATAGAGGCCGAGGAAGGGGGCCACGCGGCCCCCTTCCCGTTTTTTTATTTAAAAAAGAAAATCCTCAGGCCCCGGGGGATGGGGACCCCGGGGCCAAAGTGACCGAGGAAGGGGGCCACACAGCCCCCTCCCATACAAAAATAAATAAATAAAAAGACCGGCATCGTGCCGGAGGCCCGCCCCTCCCTGCAGCAGTCTGCAAACGCGCCCCTGGCGCGTTTTAAGAAGGGAAGTAATTCCCCTTGAATACTGGGGGTCCCTGAGGGCCAACTAGCCCACCAGGAATCTCCAATATGCGCCAGGGGCTGCGTTGCAGAGAGGTGTACAGAGGCCACGCCCCTTTTTACACCTCTCTGCAACGCAGCTCTGTGGCACTTTTTGGAGGTACATGTTGGGCTAGTTGGACTCCAGGGACCCTCAGGATTCAAGAGGACTTAATCCCCCAACTTAAAACGCGCCACGGGGTGCGTTTGCACAGTGGTGAAGCGAGGGCGCGGGGCCTGAGGTGACATGTGTGCAAACAGGCCCCGTGGCGCGTTTTAAGATGGGGAATTAAATCCCCTTCAATCCTGAGGGTCCCTGGGGGCCAACTAGCCCACCAGGTACCTCCAGTAAGCGCCACGGAGGGCGTTGCAGAGTGTTGTAAAAAGGGGCATGGCCTCTGAACACCTCTCTGCAACGCAGCTCTCTGGCGCATACTGGAGGTATCTGGTGGGCTAGTTGGCCCCTAGGGACCCTCGGGATTGAGGAGGAATTAATTCTCCAACTTAAAACGCGCCACAGGGCGTGCAGACATGTTACCTCAGGCCCCACCCCCTTCCTTCACCATTGTGCAAATATTCCTCTAAAATCAGCCGAACTACGAATTCCGATTTACTCACCTGTTATCAGGAGAGACCTCAGTGCTGCATCTTTGAGCCCAGTACTGATCCTGAAAAGTAATTTTAACCATACTTACCAGTAACTTGAATTTCCTTCCATAGGCTAACATTGACTGGTTTCACTTGGAAATTCTTCTGTGTGGAGTTTTGGAACTTTATAATATTCCTCTAAAATCAGCCGAACTACGAATTCCGATTTACTCACCTGTTATCAGGAGAGACCTCAGTGCTGCATCTTTGAGCCCAGTACTGATCCTGAAAAGTAATTTTAACCGTACTTACCAGTAACTTGAATTTCCTTCCATAGGCTAACATTGACTGGTTTCACTTGGAAATTCTTCAAAGTGTGGAGTTTTGGAACTTTATAATATTCCTCTAAAATCAGCCGAACTACGAATTCCAATTTACTCACCTGTTATCAGGAGAGACCTCAGTGCTGCATCTTTCAGCCCAGTACTGATCCTGAAAAGTAATTTTAACCGTACTTACCAGTAACTTGAATTTCCTTCCATAGAATATCATTGCCTGCTTTTTGCTGAAAAAGTTTCCAAGTGTCGATTTTTGAAACATACAAATATTCCTCTAAAATCAGCAGAACTACGAATTCCGATTTACTCACCTGTTATCAGGAGAGACCTCAGTGCTGCATCTTTGAGCCCAGTACTGATCCTGAAAAGTAATTCTAACCGTACTTACCAGTAACTTGAATTTCCTTCCGTAGGCTAAAATTGACTGGTTTCACTTGGAAATTCTTCTAAGTGTGGAGTTTTGGAACTTTATAATATTCCTCTAAAATCAGCTGAACTACGAATTCCAATTTACTCACCTGTTATCAGGAGAGACCTCAGTGCTGCATCTTTGAGCCCAGTACAGATCCTGAAAAGTAATTCTAACCGTACTTACCAGTAACTTGAATTTCCTTCCATAGGCTAACATTGACTGGTTTCACTTGGAAATTCTTCTGTGTGTGGAGTTTTGGAACTTTATAATATTCCTCTAAAATCAGCCGAACTACGAATTCCGATTTACTCACCTGTTATCAGGAGAGAACCCAGTGCTGCATCTTTTAGCCCAGCACTGACCCTGAAAAGTAATTCTAACCGTACTTACCTGTAACTTGTATTTCCTTCCATAGGAATCCATTGTCTGGTTTTCAGCAGAAAAGTTTCAAAGTGTCGATTTTCACAAACTACAAATATTCCATAAAGTAACTAATTGCATTTAACTAGAAATTCACATTGAGCTCAATGTTGCATTGTGTTTGAAATTGTGTTGCCCATTGCAACAACTGTAACTACTGTACTTAAAAGTCTATTGCCTATTTGCAAAGTATTTAAACTAAAGTAATTCATTCTGAGAAAGTATATTTTGTAATGTAATGTATAATGTAATTACAATGTCATTTAAAAAATAAAATATCTAAAAATAAATAGTTTTAAAAAATGTAGTAAATCAGTATCAAAAAAATAAATATAACAATTAATACATTTAAAAATTGTCATTTACAAAACCTTTGAAATTCACTGAAAAAACCATAGGTTTCAAACATGTTGTAGTTAGGAATTAGCATTTAAAAAACCTTTGAAATTCACTGAAAAAACCATAGGTTTCAGGCACGTTATAGTTAGAAATTAGCATTTAAAAAACCTTACAAATTCACTGAAAAAACCATAGGTTTTAGGGACAGTTATAGTTAGTTGGACATTGCACTCGTACAAAACCCGTGAAATTCCCCCGTTATAGTTAGTTCAGCTAACTATAACTCGCGCCTCGCAATGCACTGCTGATGACGTCACATATTACATCACTCATTACATGGTCAGTGACATCACTGATGACATCACTGATGACATCTCAAATGACATCACTGATGACATCATCCACGTGGTAATCTGATGCACCTCCTCACACCCTAATATAACCTTTGATACACCCACTCTAAATTACAGACTGACATTCGCAAAACCATAGACACTCCAACACCAATAACTACATACCCACTCACTGATTCTTAGGTCTACACACACATCCACTCACTCACCCGTATACAGTCACTCATACTTACGGTCACTCAGTACAGGACTATCATATGCACTCATACTCCTATATAGACACTCAAACACCGCCACTCATCCATAGAGGTACTCACATACCTAGTCAGTC
Organism: Calotriton arnoldi; assembly: GCA_963921515.1. Classification (NCBI taxonomy): domain Eukaryota; kingdom Metazoa; phylum Chordata; class Amphibia; order Caudata; family Salamandridae; genus Calotriton; species Calotriton arnoldi. Next base: position 14,628 of record CAWUFW010029079.1, on the reverse strand, counting down.
ATGCAAATAATTAAACAAACTGCCATTTACTCACCTATACAGTTATATACACACCAGCTCACTTACTCATACAAATACTAGCACATTCTTACGCTCTTATACAATCACTGATACAAGCACACACTCATCCATACAGTCACTCTCACAATCTCACACTCTCAGCTTATAGCTATTTATATACTCCAACACACATATATACTGCCTTTCACATATGTAGTTACTCACACATGTACCACTGGGACATACATTCACTCACTAACACACTCTTACACACACTTACCCACCCATACAGTCTATCACAGATGCACTCTTGAAACCATCCACCCAGTGAATCACCCACTCACACATCTATGCACAGAGTCGCACACACCCCACCCACACAAACACTCAGGCACCCATACAGATACTCAGACAACCAATCAATAATTCATATAGACACTCATGTAGCTATTCACAAACCCATGCAGCCACTTACACAGCAACAGACAGACGGATGCAGACATTCACCCAGTTTAGTCACTAACCCATGCATTCAGTAAGATACGTTTAATCACTCACTTATAGAGTTAGTCACGCACCTACTAAATCATCCATACAGACACTTATACACCCACTCATTCTTCAATACGCCTTTCCCTATATATATTAAAAATATTTAAACTTTACAGAAACACACAGTCACTGGATGATGTCATCAGTGATGTCATTTGAGATGTCATCAGTGATGTCATCAGTGATGTCACTGACCATGTCATGAGTGATGTAATATGTGACGTCATCAGCAGTGCATTGCAGGGGCGCGAGTTATAGTTAGCTGAACTAACTATAACGGGGGAATTTCACGTGTTTTGTACGAGTGCAATGTCCAACTAACTATAACTGTCCCTAAAACCTTTGGTTTTTTCAGTGAATTTGTAAGGTTTTTAAATGCTAATTTCTAACTATAACGTGCCTGAAACCTATGGTTTTTTCAGTGAATATATATATATATATATATACATACGCCAAGGTGTATTGAAGAATGAATGGGTGTATGAGTGTTTGTATGGATGATTCAGTGTGTGCGTGACTGACTGTATAAGTGAGTGACTATATGTGTCTCAGAGAACATATTGGTGAGTGACTAATCTGTATGAATGTCTGTATTAGTCTGTCAGTTTGTGTGTAAGTGGCTGCATGGGTTGGTGAGTAGCTACATATAAATAAATAATAAATAATAAATAAATAAATCCGTATTTGTAAAGCGCGAACTACTCACCCTTACGGGTCTCAAGGCGCTGGGGGCCGTTGTGGAAATTAAGTGAGCTATTGCCCAGAGTCACATGGTGCTGAGCAGAGCTGCCATCGGAGCCCGGGATCGAACCGTGAGCCCTGTGCTCCGAAGTCAGCTGCCCTGGCCGCTGCACCACACCTCTCCACATGAGTGTCTATATGGGTTATTGATTGGTTGTCTGAGTACCTATATGGGTGCCTGAGTGTCTGTGTCGGTGGGTAGAGTGGTGTGTGACTCCTTGCATGGATGTGTGAGTGGGTGCTTCACTGGGTGTATAGGTTCCTGAGTGCGTCTGCGAGGGGCTGTATGGCTGAGTGAGTGTGTGTATCGCTGTGTCGGTGTCGGTGAGTGAATGGATGTCTCAGTGGTGTATAGGTGAGTAACTGCATATGTGTATGGCAGTATATTTGAGTGCTTGAGTATGTAAGTGACTGGATGTGAGAGTGAGTGGCTGTATAGATAAGTGTGAGCTGGTGTCAGTGATTGTATAAGAGAGTAAGTATGTGTTAGTATCTCTATGAATAAGTGATGTGCTGTGTGTATAACTGTGTAACTGAGTAAATGGTAGTGCGCTTGACTCTTTGGGTGAGTGACTAGTTGTGTGACTAACTCTACAGGTGAGTGGCGGTATATGAGTGTCTGTTTAGGTGTATAAGTACATATATCTGTGGGTGTATTGGTTAGTGACTGCGTGTATGAGTGGCTGTATGGGTGAGTGAGTGGATGTGTGTGTAGAACTAGGAATTAATGAGTGGGTATGTACTAACTGCTATTGGTGGGTCTATGGTTTAGAAATTGGTAGTCTGAATTTTGGAGTGGGTGTATGAAAGCTTATATTAGAGTGTGAGTAAGTGCATCAGAGATTATGTGGATGATGTCATCAGTGAAGTCATTTGAGATGTCATCAGTGATGTCATCAGTGATGTCACTGACCATGTCAGGAGTGATATAATATGTGACATCATCAGCAGTGCATTGCAGGGGCGCAAGTTATAGTTAGCTCAGCTAACTATAACGGCTGAAATTCTATGGTTTTGTACGAGTGAAATGTCAGCCTAACTGTAACTTCCCTGTAGCCTTTGGTTTTTTCAGTGAATTTCTAAGGTATTTTAAATGCTAATTCCTAACTATAATGTCCCTGAAACCTGGGTTTTTTTCAATGAATTTCTAAGGTTTTTTAACTAGCAGTCACATTTGCAGAGTGGTGAAGAAAGGGTTCTGGGCCTCCGACCAGCTCTCAGGAATTCCGAAGCTTAGGACTTACAGGAGGTACCAGGAGGGCTTCTTGGCCCTCAAGGTCCCTCTGGAGTAAAGTGGACTTCATCCCCCAACCAGTAGTGTGCCAGGAGGGACGTTTGCAGAGTGGTGGAAAAAGGGGGCGTTGCTCTTGACCAACTCTCAGCAATCTAGCTGTGTGGGGCTTACTGGAGGTAACAGGAGGGCGAGTTGGCCTCCAGGGGCCCTCAAGAGGCAAGGGGACTTCATGCCCCAACCAGGAACGCACCAGGATGCATGTTTGCAGAGTGGTGGAGAAAGGGGCGTGGCCTATGACTACAGCTGCGTGAAGGACCCGAAGAAATATCTCCAGTGACCTTGTGTGTCTGTAACTTTGCCACGGAGTGGGACACGCGCTGGGGTGCTTTCAGTAAGCTGTCCATCTTTCTGGGAAAAGAGCAGGAAGACATTGCATCCTGCTAATGTGTATGGGGAAGGGCCAAATGGGCAGGGCCTCTTGTCAGGTTTACATGCCTGTTATAAAAGGTCAGCACACTATCTCTTGTCTCAACAGCAGATGATGAGAAAGAACCTCCTGGTCACAGGAACCGCATGAGGTTTTGCGCTTGAGAAAAGCAAGGGTGCAACTCTCTCCATCAAGGATTACAGCGATCTTTTCACTGTGAAAATGAGGAGAAAGCACATCTTTTTAGCCATGACCATGCCCACGAAATTAGTCTGATAAATGCGTTACAGAAGTGGAGCTTCAACTCGGGCACCTGCTTTCCTTATAATTGTAAGTGCTTCCTGTTGAGGTTTAATTTTTGTGACACGAGCATCGTGCCAGGATGAATCCTGCCCTTCATATTTAGCCAAGAAGAGGCCACCGTTTTGTGCAATACCTGTACTCGACTGGAGTACTTTCTGATGGCTAATCAGTAAGTGCTCTCTCGACGGGTAAACAAATAGTGCATCTCCTACACTACAGCTGCATGAAGGACCCAAAGAAATGTCTCCATTGACCTTGGGTGTCTGTAACTTTGCCACCGAGCGGGAAATGCGATGGGGTGCTTTCAGTAAGCTGTCCTTCATTCTGGGAAAAGGGTGGGAAGACGATGCATCTCGCGAATGTATATGAGGTGGGGCCAAACGAGCGGGGCTTCACAGCAAGTTTACATGCCCGTTATAAAAGGTCAAAAAGAACAATTGAAGGACCGAATGCAGAACAATGTCATACATTCACCCCAGTACAGAGATCTGGGCCTAAATCCATTGTTTTTTTGCTCACCATGCCATTCCAGTTTGGAGCCAGCCATATGCAAATCAGTCTTGACCCTCCACCCAATGGGAACAGTCCAGCGCGAACTGTCAGGCCAGGTTCTCCCTGGACTGGAAACAAGCATCCTAGGACCGGTTTCAGGGTTTCACCCCTCTTCAGCCAGGATAGCTTGACTCCAGTGGCATGGAGAGCACGGGACCCATGTCTGGGCATACCCGTCCCACTCGGGGTGACAAATGCAAAAAGAACAATTGATGTTTGCATTGTCCAGCATTCCGTCCATCAATTGTTTCTTTTGCATATGTCACCCTAAGTGGGAAGGGTATGCCCAGACATGGGTCCCGTGCTCACTACACCACTGGATTCAAGCTAGCCTGGCTGATGAAGGGTGATGCCCTGAAACCGGTCCCAGGATGCTTGTTTACGGTCCAGGGAGGACCTGGCTTGGCAGTTCGGGCTGGACAGTTCCCACAAGGAACAGGGTCAAGACTGATTTGCATATGGCTGGGTCCAAACTGGGGTTGTGTGGTGAGCAAAAGAATGATGGATTTAACCCAGATCCTTGTGACTGGGGGTGACTGTTTGCATTGTCCAGCATTCCGACCATCAATTGTTTCTTTTGCATATGTCCCCCGAAGTGAGAAGGGTATGCCCAGACGTGGGTCCCATGCTCACTACACCACTGGATTCAAGCTAGCCTGGTTGATGAAGGGTGATGCCCTGAAACCGGTCCCAGGATGCTTGTTTCCGGTCCAGGGAGGACCTGGCTTGGCAGTTTGGGCTGGACTGTTCCCACAAGGAACAGGGTCAAGACTGATTTGCATATGGCTGGGTCCAACCTGGGGTGATGTGGTGAGCAAAAGAATGATGGATTTAACCCAGATCCTTGTGACTGGGGGTGAATGTTTGCATTGTCCAGCATTCCATCCATCAATTGCTTCTTTTGCATATGTCGCCCTAAGTGGGAAGGGTATGCCCAGACATGGGTCCCGTGCTCACTACACCACTGGATTCAAGCTAGCCTGGCTGATGAAGGGTGATGCCCTGAAACCGGTCCCAGGATGCTTGTTTCCGGTCCAGGGAGGACCTGGCTTGGCAGTTTGGGCTGGACTGTTCCCACAAGGAACAGGGTCAAGACTGATTTGCATATGGCTGGGTCCAACCTGGGGTGATGTGGTGAGCAAAAGAATGATGGATTTAACCCAGATCCTTGTGACTGGGGGTGAATGTTTGCATTGTCCAGCATTCCATCCATCAATTGCTTCTTTTGCATATGTCGCCCTAAGTGGGAAGGGTATGCCCAGACATGGGTCCCGTGCTCACTACACCACTGGATTCAAGCTAGCCTGGCTGATGAAGGGTGATGCCCTGAAACCGGTCCCAGGATGCTTGTTTCCGGTCCAGGGAGGACGTGGCTTGGCAGTTCGGGCTGGACTGTTCCCACAAGGAACAGGGTCAAGACTGATTTGCATATGGCTGGGTCCAAACTGGGGTGGTGTGGTGAGCAAAAGAATGATGGATTTAACCCAGATCCTTATGACTGGGAATGAATGTTTGCATTGTCCAGCATTCCGTCCATCAATTGTTTCTTTTGCATATGCTATAAAAGGTCAGCACACTATCTCTTGTCTCAACAGCAGATGACGAGAAAGAACCTCCTGGTCACAGGAACCGCATGAGGTTTTGCACTTGAGAAAAGCAAGGGTGCAACCAACTCCATCAAGGATTACAGTGATCTTTTAATGGTGGAAAGGAGGAGAAAGTGTTCTCCTGATGGGTAAACATATAGTGCATCTCCTTCACTACATCTGCGTGAAGAACCTGAACAAATAGCCCCAGGGAGTTGGTGGTCCCCGGGGCTGTGGGGGGGGTTGCATTCCCCCCCTCATTTAACATAAATTGCCCCGGGAGGTGGTGGTCCCTGGGGCTGCAGGGAGGCCCGCGTGGCTTCCCCGCACTGTATAAACATAGCCCCAGGGAGCTGGCGGTCCCCAGGGCTGCGGGGGCCCTCGCGGGCCCCCGCATATCTAATTATCATTACCCCAGGGACCTGGCCTTGGCCAGGGGCTGAAAAGAAACAAAGCGTGGGAGACGGCGCTTCGTTTTTTAAAAAACAATTGCCGGGATTCGCGCCCTATGCGATTCTTGCCGAAATTCTTTTAAAAAAATGCTTTTTTTGGCCCTGGCAGACCTAGGAGGTCAGGGTGTTTCTACCCTGCCCCCTCTTCTTGCTTTTTTCTCCTTTTTCTACCTTTTTTCTTATCGTCACAAGATGGATGCCAATTCTTCCAGGTTGAAACTGTTGGCAGCAAATCAGATTGCAGACTTGAGATATATGGATATCTGAGAAATGTTTAAACTTCTCAGCAACTACAGAACGGATTTACACCATTTAACAAAAAGAATGCTTTTTAGTCCAAGAGCTACCTTTTTGCCAAATTTGGTGTAATACCATTCAGCAGTTCGGGCTGTAGCTGTGTCTAAAGTTTCCTATGGAAATTAACATAGAGAAAACGTGTTTTGGGCCCCCCCTTTTTCTCGGCCCCCGCTTGACGAATCACCCTGACACTTTCAACACAGGAGCTGACCTGACCGCCCCATTAGTTTTGAAACTTTTGTGAAGATTCATCAAATGGCACTAAAGATATTGGCAAAAGAAAAAAGGTTTTTGGAATAGAAAGGTCCTCACTATAACTACCTACTGTGACCGCCAGTAAGTAATATATATATATATATATATAGAAACAAAAATGCCTTATACCTACTTGCAAAATAAATACATTTTCAATGTAAAGGCATGTGTTGTAAAGGCATATGCGTGGTAAAAATGTGTGTGGTAAAGGTATGCGTGGTAAAGGTATATGCGTGGTAATGGATGTGTTGTAAAGGAATGCGTGGTAATGGTATGCATGGTTCTGTCATACATCCCACTGAAGTGTGCTGATGCTGAATACCGAAAACCACTCTGCCAACTGCTCCTAGTAGATATTAAATGTGATGCCATGATCAGAGTAGGTGGGTTTAGAAGAAGAGGGTATCAAGCTATTTTTGTAGGCCATGAAAAATTGAGCCAGTCTCTCCAAGTGGCTGGTGTTGTTTCAGCTTTTCAAGAGTGAATGCTTTTCTCTTGAGGTGCAACAATTAACTTTGACAACTTACAAAAGTGTCATTCAGTCATTCACACTCTTTTCGAGTGTGCAGCTGTGGGCCAAGATCTAATCCTAGTTTGTCTCTTTGTTAATTAAGTTACACTAGTTGCCTTTTCTGGCATTTATTTGCGGTTAAGACTTGTATCTTTCTTGCTAAGACTTTAGACACATCTCGCATTTCTATGTCAAAAGCAAACTGAAATTATTTGGTGCGCTTTCTAGTCTACCTAGGGATGAGTCACTCGTGCTGGAAGTTCCCTTGATTCAATAAAATCTAAAACCCTTAGTCAAGCTTTTTCAATTTATGGGTTTCTGCTTTAGAAAAATCTTGTTGCCGAACTGTGAACTTTGGCGTTTTTGATCTTTTTTTAGAAAAGCCCATACTCAATTTGCTGTTCAAATACATTGTGAAAGATGCACAGAACAACTTAGCTTAAAAGTGGAATTTCAGATTGATACAAGTAAAATAAAATGTAGACATTTAAAAAGAACAGCTCTCTTGGGAAGCTAGTCAGAATCGCCAGGCAGAAAATGGATTGTAAAATTACATTGGTCCTTATATATATTTTTTAAATGTGCAATTTCCTGTTTTATGGCTCTGCATTGTCTGAGAGCGTACTGCTGTGCATTCAGTTAATGCCGGCACTAAAAAACCCTGGCAGGATTTCATATTTCAAGATGAGAGGTAACCAGGACAGAGATTTATTTTGGCTTATTATCTGTCTCCACAGTTAACGTTTTATGGACACTTATAGACTGGTGTCTGAAAATGTATTGCTCTAACCATACTAGGACCTCTAAATATGTATTCATTGTTATAGGTTGGCTTGTTTGTCTTCGTTCATCACATAATTTTTACGATGTATTGTTTTTACTGGCAAGCTCTCTTCCTTCGAGCACTACCCAAGTGTTTCATTCAAAGTGTGTTTTATTTTCAGGACATCCAACATGTGGAGCATTTAATCCACATTAATCTGATACCCCAAACTGTGCAAATGTATAGTTTATAAACAGTGGTGGCTGCCACCTAACTAAAGTGGTAGGGCTGTCACGGGTGGAGTGGGCGGCAGGTTGGGGGGAGGGAGAGAAATAAAATGAAAGTAAAAAAATAAAAAATAAACTGCTGCTCCGCTCCCGCTGATGCCTGCCTCGTGGCTCCTCTTGTCAGTCCGTCAGAAGAGAATGGGCCCTCAGGGCACAAGCTACGCACCCAGTCCAGACACTGCTCTCACATGAGAGCAGCGCCAGGATTGGTCTCGGTGGTCAAGTTTGCTGTGGCTTTTCTCCAACCCGGCTGATTAACACATCCGGTTGGAGAAACATAAGTGCGCATGTGTGTTTGGCCGGCCTAGGATGGCCGGCGAAACACACATGCGCACCTATGAGTGCACACTACTCCTCCTCCCTAAAATGCCCAGCCCCGCCTTATACCTACTGCAGGGCTCAGACTGCATAAAAAAATGATAATAACATGGTGTTATTATCATATTATTTATTGTATGCTGTACGGGCTGTGGGGCAACGCTTCTCCTCCATTACAGAGGAGCCACCTCTGTTTATAAATGCTTTATATTTAGCAGTTAACCAGCACCCTGCAACAACTGCTGCATTTATCTGCTTTTCTTCCGTAGCCATCAGCCGTCTGCCTGCTGGGAGCTTATTTATTTGCTTTTCCTCTTACAGGCATGGATCAAAGCACGTAAAGCAGTGGTCGAAGTGGGCGGGATCTGAGAGGCACAACATGCCCATATTTGTTAATTTAAGAAAAGCTGTTCCCCCTACTTTTTGTGAAAAAACAAAAGTCTGGGGACTGTTAATTCTGAGTGTTGAAATGCTTCAGCTGAAGTGTAAGGAATGGAGTCTTCTGTGGTGTGAAACCAAGGTAAGAACACAGTGGCGGTTGGTGTATAATGATGGGTGGGGGGCAGGTTGTGGGGCCGGGGGTGGGCTCAGGGAATGAAGAAAAAAACAAAAAAACAGTTACCTGTTTGCTGTCTGCCGCCGCCTCCTCTCCCTCTTTGCCCTCTTCCAGGGCAGGAAGCACCCAACTCACAGCCTCCCAATAGCCATTCACAATGCTGCAATGCAGCATTGTGATTGGTCTGAGCGCCGTGGATCAGCGCTCAGCCAGAGAATGGGAGGCTGGGCATGTTCTCCATGCAGGCTGTAATGCATCCTGCATGGAGAACATGCACAGTGCGCATGACGGGTTGACCGGCCTGAGATGGCCGGCCAAAGCGTCCTGCGCACTTGGAGTGGGCAAACCACTCCTCCCCTGCCCTGTTCTGTGAGCAGAGCAGCCCTGCCTCTACCCATCTGAGCAAGGGGAAAAATGTAATGATAATACCAATGAGTTATTATCATTTTATTTTTCCTCTTTGACCTGCTCAGTGGAGTGACGCTACTCCACCTTAGCGGAGGAAACGCCACTGGAAGAGCAGACAGCTAAACAAGCCTTGTTGCCAGGGGGCCTCCATGCCTGAAAGAAATGTAATTGTGCATAACTGGTTAATCTGCAAATGTAAAGGGTGTTTGAAAGCCAGTATTGGCTTTCATTGATGGAATCACTTGAAGCTTCCTGATGACACAGATTTATTCATTTGAGTGGTGTTACAAGGGAGTTATCAGCTGATCGTTGAAGTGTGTGCTTTTAAAGGACAGATATAAAAAAATGCACTATGTACTGGCTGGGTATTACTAAAATCTATATTTTGGAAGCACTTTTTTTAATCTTAAACCTTTTTGCATTTTGTAGCAGCCTATCTGATACTGTGTGCACTGCAAGTTTAAAATGATGACTTGCATATTCACAGTGCTTTCTGTCACAGGCTGGGACCACATAGCACTAACCATATACAAGCCTCTATTCTCCACTGCACCAACCAGAATTCAATTCTGTGGTTTTCTGATTATAGACACAGAACTCTGCAGTTTATTAACTAACAAACTAACTAATGTCCCATAGTGCTTTTCCCACTGATTAACTTAACTTACATGTGTATTTCATTAAAGCTGTACCTCATTTTCTATGTAGTTACCTGAAGACAAAAGACAGAAAAAAGGAAGAGCATATTTTGATTTTTTAGCCACGCCTTTGATCCCTCTCCCACACTCACTCACCCCTCTCTCATTGTGCACAGCATCAGGGTTCCCATACGTTTTTTAATGCACTTTGACCACTGATGTAAAGTGTATTATTTAACAAGTCATGTAGCAAGCATTTGATATTTACATGCCTGTGTGTATGCATGAATCACCACTGCCATGCTATTAACATTTTAACATTTTAAATGCCAATTTTATTTGATATTCTTAGACACATCAAAAGTTTAAATGAGGCCAGTTTCCTGCAATTTAGCATCCCAATCAAAGCTCAAAGAAGTGAAATGACACAAAGTGTTTTAATCTAGAATGATATTATAACAAAGGGTCACCTTTAAAATGTTAATGTGAGGTTGATTATTCAACAGAAAGAAAAAGTGAATAAAAATATCTCATAGGTGGCAAAAAATCTTTATTAGAATGCCCCAATGGATAGGGTTAAAAGCGTAGTGAAATAGGGATATGGATATTACCCTATCTTGTGGTCAACATGTTTCTGCCGTGTGTGACTTTACAGTTCAAGGCATTCCTCAAGACCAAAGTTGTAAGTCACTCTGCTCAATATTGTGTATGTAAAAGCATAAGCAAAGATAAAAAGGGAGGCCATACAGTCAGCTAGCGGGCTGTCCTAGTGGCCCCAGCAGCTTGAATAGGCTATATGGCACATAATTATGTAGGCAAGGATCAGCTCAACCGTCAATAGATTGTTCGAGCAAGTAGAACTCTTACATGCTGTGCGTCATGTCTAACGGGAGATATCTCCAACGTGGAGGAGGTACACCGATAACCTAATGATAAAATTCCTTGCCAGGACAAAACCCAGTTCATTGAGAAAATATGGGCTTAAGCCCTGGACCTGGTGCAAGCAGCATGCTTTTCAGTGGAGACATACATATTAGGAATTTAGGTAGCACCAAAACAACATTAAATTCAAGAAGAAAGCACAATAAAGCCAACTGACTTTGTGAAAAAGAAAAATTGAATGAGAAAAGTGACCTAAAATTGTCAAATAAGGAAAAAAAAACTTGACATGATTTAAAAGAATTCACCAAAAAGCTACAAGAAATCATAATGCATCAATACAAGTCATTGTCTGTGGTTAACTGGGTACTAGATGTGATTTCAGGATGGCCGCAATAGTCTGCGTTTTGGTAATCATGGGAAGGGGGAGTTTCTCTGGTTAAACGTTTTACCTTGGGCTTATACATGGAGGTTGGTGGAAATGGTGCACCAGCCACCAACAGCCAGCAAAATAGATGCCCCATCAGCCAAACATATGGTTTCCTAGTACTAATTAGGGATAGAGACCCGGAGGGTGTCCACCAGCAGAACAGGACAAGTTTGAATGATACAGTCATGCAGGATTCCACAGGTCAGATATCTTTGTTTTGAGGTCACACTGAACTCACAAAAAAACTCACAGCATGACAAAACTAGGAATCTTGCCTGTCAAGGTCGCAGCTTTCTTGGGCATTCATGGCACCTTTTTCTGGTCCTCCAGGTTCAAAATTCACTAAGGGCCTTATTTAGATCTCAGCGGATGGGCTATTCAGTCACAACAGTGATGGATATCCCGTCCGCCAAATAATAAATTCCATAGGAAATAATTAGATTTATATTTCGGCAAATGGGATATCCATCACCTCCTGATCTCTATTCCAGCTACTAGAGTTCCAGATAAGACTCATAGGGAAACGGTTTTATTACAGTGAGTTCTTCAGAAGGGGCCTGTGAATTCCACTCCCAATTTGTCACCTGGAGTTTACACACAGCTGGAGCCCTTCTTCAGCCTTTTCTGAGGCTATCTGGAGGAATTTCCAATTGGCCAGTGCAGAGAATTTTCAGTCACTGAATGCAAGTTAGGAACAGGGCACATCTTAGTCATTCCTTCAGGCAGAGCCAGACAGACCTCCCTTAATTTGTTGCTTTATCAGGTCCAGTTATGTTCTCAGTGGCTGGTGGCAGGAAGCCAGTTTTATAATGCACACTAGCTAATGATTGGTTGAGCATGCTAAGTCCTATCTAATTACTGTTAAATATAGTGAGAGTTTATTGAAGATTGGCAATCCATTTCTGTAAAAAGGCTTTGTTTTATAGGCAGAAATATATAAACTTCAATGATTTCAATATGGTCAACCAGTGTCAAGAATGCTGTTCAGTAGAAATACACCCTGCCAGAACCACATTTAGAGCATGAGGGGATAAGCAGGAGCTACTGGGCCCAATCGTAGGGGTTGAGGCCTTTTACTCCTGATGACGTGTCGCCCGACCTACTATGGACCTGAAGCAACTGGGCCAAGTACCCCTTCAACACTTGCCTCTCAGTGGTAGCACAGTCAAACAGTCCAAGGCTTCTCAAGGGGGAGTTAGACACAAGGAGGTGAACACAGGCTCACAACTCAAAATAAATTCAATAGCAGCAATATATGATTGTCCTGTCAAATGCTTTCTTTTATGACAATAAGATTATTTATATGTGACCAAACAATGAGATATGGCATACACAAACAACTGACACAGTCGCATGAGGTCACGGTTCTAGTGTTTTAATATCAGTCACCGGAGTCCCACTCCCCTCTCACTACTGGTAGTGGCTGTTCCCCATTCACAATAAGTGGCATTCAGGTTAGGCCCACTAGAAGTCTGAGTCTCAAGAGTTCCACTCTGACTCTTGTTAGAAAAGTCAAAAGTGTTTCAGCAGCTAAGAACTAACTGGCAGACAAGTTTCTCCGGGCTCTTTGGCCCTTTGCTTAGTCTTACTAGCACCAGTAGGAATTGTCCAATCAGAGTCTCTGAGAGCATCTCTCTCGCAGGCACAGTGGCTGAAGCGGCTACCTCGGGTGGTTGTAACACATGCAGCTCTGCAGGGGCCATGGCTGGGTGTCCTCTGCCCTCCTCCAATGTAACTGAAAATGTCCTTTAGTTATCTCCACAAAGGAGATTTCAGTCACTTATTTTTCTGATCCTCAGTCGGGGCTCACCATGGTGGCCTCTCCTCATGACAATAGCATTCACCAGGTTGAAATTCTTGTCTTCCTACTTTAGCCTCCTCTGACATATAGGGTCACCACATCTGATCTTTACTTGGGTGATAGGCCTATCAGAACACTTGCAGCTGGTGCCTTTCATGGCTATCATTCGGGCTTACCGGCTTACAAACTGCACACAGTCAGCTTCCCAATTGGCAAGGCAAACTTCACTGTGGTCCCCTCTGGCATACGAGGTCACTGACTTACACAACATACACGGGTGATGGCTCAATTGGCACAGCAAATTTCATGGTGGCCATCTCTGGCATACGGGATCGCGATGTACACATTGCAGATGGGAGACAGCCCGGTCAGCATGGAAACTTCACAGTGGCCTCCTCTACATATGGGGTGACCTATTTACACACTGCACATAGGTGATGGCCTAATTGGCATGTCAAACTTTATGGCAAGCTCGCTCTGGAATACAGAACCACTGACTTGACCCTGCATACAGGCAATGGCCCTATCGGTATAGCAGCTGTCTCCTCCCACCTCATTTCAGGGATCCACTCGACAGGATCCCTCACTGGACCTCCCTACCTCCATGCTCTCCTCTTCCTCAAAGGGATCACTGGTTTTGGCAAAGAGGCAGGCACTGGTGCTCCTGACTCCAGGTGCAGGTGGTCTTGAATGTCCCTTCACCTATCTGGGAAACTGACAGGGCTTATCCTCCAGCCCTGGACACAGGCATAAGTCTTGCAGAGCTTCCCCGCCTCGCACAACCCGTCTGGCTGCTTAACAGTTCACCATTTTGGGAGCTGCAGGCTCCTCTTATTATAGTCTATTTTCAGACACCAAATATAATTTAGACTTAGTCCTTGAATTTTGTGATTGGGGTCTGCTTTCTTATGAAAAACACTCTCCTCTGCCCTGCCATTCCTCCAGAAAGCCATCTGTCATGGCAGAAGTGACTCCAAATCTGATAGCCCACACCAGAGGGCATGGAAGTGACTAGAGGTTCACCTGGATGTCAGCCACATAGATATGTGTATCAGAAGGTTACCCCAGGGCCATCTTAATAATTCTCTTATTAGCCCAATCTCTTTCCTGATATGTGCCCTACAACCCTTCCAGTGACCTCTGCATGACTCAAGGAGCACCCTTTGAAGTAAGCAGGAGAGCCTGACTCTCCTTCCTTCAGTGTGTGCCTCACCCAGCTCCACAAATCTGTCTGGGTGGGATGCTTCCAACTCCTCAGGCTCCTCCAGTCAGCAATGGGAGTACCATAATAGAACCCAGAATTTTCAGTACCAGGCACATGGATATAACTCAAATGTACTACACAGCCCTACATATTAACGTGCTGTAGGGTAAGGGTGAATTAAGCACACAGCAGCAGAACTTCACATGAGTGAGCCTGTGGACCTCACTCCAGTGACACAGGTAAAAGTAACAGGCAAAGTTCCCTTCAGATGGAAAGACAAGCAACCGCAGAGCAGTCTGGGGTTGCATATGTTCTTGTTCAGAGGAGACCTGGTTTGGCAGTTTTGGGCTGCACTGCTCCTATTGGAGAAGGATCTAGGCCAATATACATGTATCAGGTGTTGTGTAGTTCCAATAGTACCCATGCAGGACCTG
>CAWUFW010029078.1:0-19820 GCA_963921515.1 Calotriton arnoldi | reverse complement strand
CCTTTTAAATACATTTTTTTTTAAAAAGAGTGTAATACTTCCTTTTCAATCTGTTTTGATGGTGAAAGTACTTTCCATGCCAGGAAATATAGCACTTTTTGTCTTATATTTTCATTCTGAATATCACTTAAATGTCATAAGTTGCATATTGTTCAATGAAAGACAAGACAAATTCCTCAGTGTTTTCTCCAAATTGTGGTGCTTGTTTCACCCATACTAGCATTTGAATGTGAGGCGCACCTCTAGCTTGCATTGTTTTCTGAAAATGTGTTCCAAAAATTCACCAAGCAGAGAACTTTTTTAGTTGAAGATTTATTACAAAATGGCTTGAAATTGTTGACTAAAGTATCATTGAAACATTTGTTACATCCTTTGAACAGAGTTTGTCTGGTGTTTTGAAGTTGATGCTAGCAATGTTTAAATTTGAATTTTTCAGAAAGTAATGCAGTTCATCTGAGGCATCCTCCGCACAACTTGGAGTTAGTAACCAAGTCAGAGTATCTATTTTGTGTAGCGTTCATTTTAATTCATCATGTGGACAGAACCAAAACTAATTTGCTCCATTTTGGCATGCAATGTGATTTATGAGGTTGCATTCAAGAAGTTCATCTTTGCCCAGCACTGTTTTCCATAAATACTCTTGTAGTCATATTGAGAAATTGTGCTCATGTCTTTTGTATTTGAGCTACTGCATAGCGCATAACAGTCAGTTCACTTTTAAACATAAATTAAATATTCTATATGAAACAAGGATTCCATAATATAGTCTTATTGATCAACACTCTGCTGCAGCAATTATCAAAGGACAATCATCATAATGACCCCATTCACCATGAGAAACAGTGAAGGGAAACAATCTTATACGCTTTTTTCCACCACCCTGATGAGTTCATCTTTTGCTTGATACATTTGGTACAATTCCCAATTCCCAATTCACAATATCCCAATTCACAATATCACTGCAATGCAAAGGATGAATACTATAGAGTTTGTAGATATCTTCCACTTTGAAAGAATCTATCTTTTTAAATTGGCCACTGTGTTCAGATGTCATAACTTGTGCAATAACCAATTACAAATGATGATCAACATCAAAAACTTTGTAGTACTAATTTTGTGCATTTAAAATACTGAAACACTTTTCTTATTTTGTCTAAACTGGTGAGTTCTTACCAGATTTCTTTTTGTCTTTTCTTTGTACACCATCCAGTAAAACAACAAGTGAATCAACAACTTGATGATCTACAAATAGCGTTTCAGGCTAAAGACACATTATTAAATGAAAAGGGGTGTATAGTTTAGACGAGTATACTCATGTACACATGTTCAACAGGAACTGGAGAAATTTCTAAATTATTATGAATGGCACTGGAAGGCATTTCATTATCATAAATTTACTCATACAATATTTGCACAAACTTGCTGTTCTGCTAGGTCAAATTGATCTTCAGCTATCAAATAGAAAGAAAATTTGAACCACTGTGATTGTTCATTACCTTCAACAAACACAGACTTTTATTTGGAGTTTCAGCAGATGTGGTTGTGAATGCAGAATAGTTGCTTTTGAATAAATATAGGACATTTTCAGAACTTATGGCTTGGCTGTGATCCCATACTTCAATTGTAGTATCTTCATTCCCTTTTAAAGGTTCAAAGTATCTCATTTGAATCTCCTTTGAGATTTCGGTGACTTATGGAACTGCTCCATTTAGGAACACATTATTTTATTGCTCTATCTGTAGAATGGGATATTTTACATATTACAATGTTCTTACTAGATTGTGCCTCTTGGTATGGTAAACAGAGCACATTCAAATATGATGTTGTTTGTCACACACACATTTGTAGCCAAACAAGTTAATGATCATCCTTTATATTGGAAAGTTTCTTAACTTTACAGGGATCAAGAGTCGAGAGTCTCTAAAATTCTGAGCTTGTGTTTAACTATTGTTTTAGAGAACTGGTTCACAAGCAGTCTCATCTTATCAAAGGACTGTTGTCTGATTTTGCAAAGATCACTACCATGCCATCAACACACGTGCTGGAGGACGTCTTTGTATTACATCATCCATGATAATATCACCTTTTTCTTTGGAACTAGCTGCTCCTATGGATCAGTTGTATGTTCTTTCTAATGATATGCATATGCATCTCTATCAACGGTAAATGCTACGGCATGTGTTTGTAGTTTTTTTTCATTTAAGACAACATCTGAGCTTGAAGTGTGTTTCCACTCTCCTTTGAAAAATTCACAAAAGTTTCAATTGTCACCTTTGTATTTTTGTCCGCAATCTTTCTTGAGTACTCTCAATCTATCAACATTATTCATTCTATTCAGAATAAGAGTGAACAGCTTTCTCTGAAGACAGAAGACTTAGTCTACCAAACTTTCTACACTATAGTTTTGACTATATCTAGCTAGATATGTTGGCATTAAAAGCGAGACGGATTAAGAAAAATACTCTCAAACTGGTGTTTGGATAGTGGTCTTTTACATTTGTTAATTGAGTTTTATATTGATATTTGGGTTAGGGGCAAAATAAATAGTGGATTTTCCAGACTTTCAAAGATTCATACTCATAATGATCTGCAATTGAGTTTCATGCTGGTCCCCGGTTGTTTTGACTTTCTTTTTCAGATCTTCCAGGGCATTTAAAGGAGGAAAGTTGTCATTGTTCACATTTTGGGTGTTGTGTCAGTCAGCTGTCTAAAATAGACTGATCATATTTTGTAATCACACACCTATAGTTTTGCAGAGGCTATTGGACAGATTTATTATTAAACTCAGTAAACAAATTAATAGTTAGCAAATCAAAAACAATGATTATGACATTTTTACATCAATCAAACATCACGTTTATTTGGTCAAAATATAATTACCTGTTGAAAAGAATATTGGAATGTTGTTACCTATGTGTTATAATAGACTGATGCATGAATTGGAGGAACCATTTTGCTAATAAGTCTAAAATGTTCCAAATTGTGAAGTGTCAGTGTAAATTACAATATATGCATGACGGCTGTCCAACAGTAGCAGCAATTGATGAATTTAAAATGTAAATTGATGCTGCCTTACTCCATGGCGCCATGGGAAAGATGAATGCAAAAGCTGATGGTCTTCATTTTTAGTAATTACACACACTCTTATAACTGTGTCTATATATTACAGAGGCCCGAATTTGACTGGTATTTGGCCTTCCAGTGTCCTTTATAATTTAGCAACTACCGATACATTTATGTAAACGTTTTTAAGTTGACATAGGCTCTCTATAATGTGCTAGCCTTGCTAGGCGTCGGATCACAAATTGGCAGTGCTAAATTTGTAAAAAGATTAAGTGCCAGGGCTCTCGTCAGGTGGCCACTGCAGCTTGCACCACACATTGCCCCTTCCATGCTGCCAATGATCGTAACAACACAACTACTAACCATCACACTCCTACAAGTGTGAAACTTCAGACTATTTCAGGCCCCCAAAGCTATAAGAATGGTTGGACGGCAGGTAATAGCTCTTTTTAATGTATATTGAATTAATAATTAACTGTTGTTGTGGTCATCTCTAAATTAGCCAGACATCGCCAACTTGTGGCTGACTGTCACAAATGCCGGTGTTGTCAAAAATGTGCCAGTGCCGAGCACTGGAAACCATCAGCTCAAATTAAGCACTGGGCTTGAACAATACTCCTTCTTCAGAAATTAAGCCCTTCTTGAAACGCAGAGCAAACTGGTCTTTTAATAGTCATGATTTATTTACACTTAAAGCTAAAAACACAGGACTATATGGCAACTAGGCTTTCAAACCTCCAGGCAACATTATTTTGCCTCTGTCTTAGAAGCAAAGGTCAAAATGGATTTATGAGCTTCACTGGGTCTGGTGGTGCAATGGAAGGAAGCATCAATTGTAGGAATATGTTTGACCTCATGGTCCCAGTTTCAAACCTGTGTGGCTCAATTCAGCATTTCATCCTTCTTTGAACAATAAATTTAGTACCATTGAATTAAGCAGTAAACATCTGTTATTTCAGTGCCAAGTTACCCCTCAGGGTGAAAGTTGTGCTTTACAAAAACACATATTTATTTGCCAACACCACAGTTCTCTCAGTGTCATGACTTACAGAAAAATACACAAATATTTTGCTCGTCATGCAAGAATACAAAGAAAAGATTGATCACACCTTATCTCTATGTCTATGTTTGTACTTTCGAAGAGCTACATTGCTTTTGTTATGCTTAACCATGCTTGAGTTAGAAGTGCGTTGCCACGAAGCATTCAATTAAATCATTAGTTCAACAGTTACATGTTGGCCATATTCCTTTAAGTAGCTTCTGAAATCTAGTGGTTGAATAGCAGGGCATGTGCTCTTTGAGTATTTGCATTTTATTTTTCATACTTTCTGTTATAAATAAGCCGGTTACCTGGTCTTTTACATAGTTATTCATTTTATCTTCCAGTTGTTTTAACAAACTTAAACACTCTTTTATTGTACATGACAATGATTTTCTCAAACAATAAAGATTATTACTGTCACTACTGCTAATATTGTTACTACTACTACTGCTAATGTGGTTATTATATATGACATGCCACAGAATTCCCATGAGTCAAGCATAATTTAGTGTAACAACATTTCTTAAAAATAAAAAAGAACTTACTAAATGTCCCAAAAATACAGCGGGTTGGTGGGCGGATGTTGTGCGCATAGGATATTGTGCTGCACTGGTTCCAGTAATCGAGTCAATGAATAGACATGAGACAGGACATTGAGAGGGAGCTGCAACTGTCTTTTTGAAAAGTACTCTGTAAAATCCACTTGAGGTTTGAGGAAAATAGTTGTTTTCAAATGTCACTGCTTGATTTGAATGCAGTGTTAAGCAACAGCAAGTCCTCTACGAAATTCATCCAAAATAAAGTTTGCCCAAAAAGTGCTCTTTTGCGAGAAAACATTCACACACATCTATCCACTTTCAATAGTCTTTTTGAAAATGTTCCCAATCCCTCCATCAGTGGAAAACTGGTTCTTTTATTGTAAAGTTCCAAGAAATGTTCATGCAATCCTGTTTCAGCTGATAACTCTTTACGCTGATTTTGGCTACTCTATTTGAAGGAAATGTATGTATGTTGGTATGTGGTATTTGTACAGCACAAAACTAGCCGAGAGGCAGCAGAGTTCAGTAGAGTATCAAAGGCAAAGATACACTCATTGAGTGACTTGGGTGGGATCTGTGTTCTGAGGATGGAAATGGACTGCTACTGATGTAGTTTCCTCTAAAGGGTTGTGATCTCAGAGATGTGGTTCCAGATCTTGGGTGCATAAATGTAGACTTCCTTCTTTTTTGATTTGTCCCTAGTCCGCTAGTATCCTGGCTGCTGGTGTGCCAAGCCATCACAGATGAGGAGTTTGTCAACCAAATAGGTGGTGATGTTGATCATAATGGCTATGCAGATTATGCTGCTGGTTTTGAAGCTGTTGCAGGCAACAATGGCCAACAGTTTACCGGCTAGACTGGTAGAACTGAGGATAAACTTTGGTCAATAATAAAGAAAAAATGAGAATATGTACCATTTTTACAAACCGTGGTAAAAGGGTGGCCATTGCAAAACTGTGAAACAAAAATTATGTGTACTCCCACCCTGCTAGCAGATGTCACTATAGTAATATAAAATAACTACAAAGCGCACACCACAAATCGGATTGTCACTGGAAGATCGCATAACAGGTGGTAAGAATGCCACACCATTTAAAACCATATCCAAAACCATAGAGTTTCAAAAACACATGCTGGGGCAGCAACTAGAATCTATTTCTCATACAAGTGTTCATATTGTTATAGTTAGTTCCTAATATCCTGATAAGACTTTTTACACCTTTAATGGTTGGTGATATTATTCTCTGTCTCTGAACAGCATCCTCACTGGTGAGGTTTTCTGGTTATGTCTTTCTTTGATATTTTGGAGATAAGCACTAAAATGAATGATGGACTCTCCAACGAATACATTTAAATTACAAATAATGTGTTAAAATAAATAAATAAAGCAAACAACGTGTGCACATTTTCCAGTGTGTCATCCCTAGGTGAAAGCTTGGGAAACTGTGCTAAATTACACATTTCATTGGGCGCATTTCGGAGTTGGATATAAATTGCTATGTACTGCATCCCGTAGTAGGGTTAATTATCGGGTGTGCAATTTTCACCCAGTATTTACAGGGGACATGTCATCTTTAAGATTAATGCAAAAAGGGAAGAAAAGTGACTGTCCAGAAAGTTGACGGTGCTGCCAAATATAGCTAAAATATAGCCTGCGACCACTGGCTTCTCATATTGCACCAATAAAATGATCCGAGACACTAAGCACTATTCCTCTATTAGTGTAGGTGGGCTTAATAACGAACAAGGCCTGCGTTTGCTCTGAAACCTCAACCAAACTTGGGATGTGTAAATGCACTGGAGCGGCTCATTACACAGCTTGGTCCAGCTACTCTTAACGATCTATAACTCAACCAAGAACAGTTCCATTAAGAAATCATAATTTTTTTTTGTCTGAACTAGAACATAAAACTCAAGTCTTTTTGAGAGAAGATGCAAGGTGCACTCGTTGTAAATTCAAAGATGCAAACCAGAGATAATTTTTTTTCTGTTCCATACAATCACTTCCTTTATTGAATCAATTCTTAAAAACTGGCACATAGCCAACGCGTTTCGTTCCCATATTAGCCAGAGGGAACTTCGTCAGGGCTATTGCGAGGTCCAATTAATATATGTAGCGCAAAGATAGAAACGGAAAAAGGCACAATCTGCCTTAATCGCACTGTGTGTGGTGGTATCTCAATATCAATATTTCTTCCTTTCTATAGCCTCTTTTCAAGAACCTCTTTTTACATTTCTCAATATTTTTCCAATATGTCGCCTCCTCTCTACAATTTCTGCGAATACGTGTTATCTCCCCAAGGGAATGTTGTTAATTACAGAACGTGAATGGGCGCTCTTAGCATGGAGAACCCCATTACACGCTGTGTCCTTTCTATAGAGCGTGCTCTCAATCACCTGGTCCTTCACATAAAACTGAATATCGAGAAAATTAATTCTCACTTTGTCTTGGTTCATTGTGAACCTGACATTGAAGTCATTAGAATTAAGGTAAAGAAAATATTCCAGCAACTGCTCACTCGATCCTGACCATAGACAGAGGATGTCGTCTATGTACCTCCCCCAAAAGACGATGTAATTTGTCCAGGGGGAGGCACGTCGGCTCCAGACATACTCCCTCTCAAACCAGCCCATGAAAAGGCAGGCGTAAGAGGGAGCGAATCTGGAGCCCATCACTGTCCCAAGTATTTGTTGGAACCAACATCCATCATGTAAGAAAACATTATTATCAAGAATGAGATGGATCATCTCTACCACCATCTCATTAAATTCGTACCTGTTGGCCCTTTCTTTATCCAAGAACGTTCTCACCGCCATTATCCCGAATTCTTTGACAATGCAGGTGTATAAACCTATCACATCAAAAGTTACAAATGTGAGGTCTTCCGACCATTGAACGTCTTTCAATTTTACCAGGATGTCCTTACTATCTCTAATGAAGGACGGTAAGTTGACAACATGTTTCTAGAGCCTTAAATCTACAAACTCCGAGATTTTCTCCGTGGGGGATCCCACCCCTGAAATGATGGGTCGTCCAGGGGGGAAGGACCCCCCCTTGTGAACTTTAGGCAAAATGTAAATACAGGGGTTAAGTAGGACACTGTACCCCGAGATATTGAAATTCATCTTCATTCAGAAGACCAATCTCTTTCCATTCACTCAGTTTGAAGTTAGTTAGCCTTGTTAAATTCTGGATTGGACTGTCCACAAGTTTCTTATAACACTGTGTATCATTGAGTTGGCGTTCTATTTCCGACATATAATCAACATAGTTCATAACCACAACATTACCGCCCTTGTCAGCCTCTCGTATGACAATGTTCTGATCAAGTTTTAGTCTACTCAAGGCCTCTCTTTCTTTGGCGATAATGTTGTGGTTTATATGGGTAGGACTCTTCCTGGGTATTTCCATCTTGTATAGATCCTTGGTAACTTGGTCATAGAAGATGTCAATATTTTTATGGTAGTTGTGCGCCGGCACAAATCTAGATTTGGGTTTTAAACCGCTATCAACATTAGGATCTTGTGTAATTTCCAAGTCACTCAAAAGGGCCGGTATCTCAGGTCCAGATTCCCCATCCAAACTTAACAGTAATTGGACGTTACGTATTTCCCCTATTGTTTGAGCAGAGGGGCAGGGGAGCTCATTGCGTCCTATATCTCTGATGGTATGTTGTGAGAAATAATCTCTTAGTTTTAAAGCTCTAACGAATTTGTATACATCAATGTGAACATTTGTTGGATCCCCACTCTGAGTGGGACAAAAATTAAGGCCTTTACTCAAAATAGACATTTCATCCTTATCAAGTACTTTATTCGACAAATTGACAATTTTCAAGTCAGTTTTATCAAGTAAATTATCACATGATGCCAAATTACACATTATATTCTCACTCATTATTTCTGTCTGGCTACCGTGTTCCCCTTGTTCACTGATCCCCGACCTGTTCCTGTACCTGCCCTTAGCCCTCCTACGTCCCCTACGGGTCTTGATTCCTCTCTTTTTTGTTGAAGGCGGCTGCTTATCCTTAGTGTGGCGAGCTCCTTCTGGAAAGAAGAAGCTCCTTCTGCTAAAGGGATATCTTGTGCAACATTTGATACTGCACTGACCACCGATGAGGAAGAAACACTACTGATGGAACGAACTTCCTCATTATCCTCTCTTTCCTCTCGAGATCTCTTCATTTCCTCACTGCCTTGGAGATTATCAAACATTTTAGCGAATGTGTACACTCGCCCGTCTCTGTAGTCCCGATCATCTCTTCTCACTTTCTTGAGTTTCTTATCTTTAAGATAGAGTTGATATTCCTCCATGACTTGCTTAAGTATAACAACATTTTTTGAAATAAGTTCTTTTTGTTCCATTGCATTGATTTCCTTTTCTACATTTTCTATTTCCTCCTGTAATTTATCTCCCTTCTCTCTAGCGTGACTTATCAAAATTTGCATCATTGTTTGTGATGCATTTTCAAGATTACTTTCCCACTCGTTCAAAAGTTCATCCCTGAGGTCTTCAAATGTAGGGAAGATCAAAATTCTTAACCCTCGAGGGATTTTCTTATTACTAAGATACTGTTGAAGGGTTACCCCGTCCCACCATCGGGATAATTCTTGTTTTTTCAATCTCTATAGTCTGAGGAACAATGTACTCAGGCTGGTTGTGGTGGGCTTAGTTTGTGTTACAGGGGTATTATTAGAATTGGTGCTAAATAGATTCAGGGCCATTTCCTCTCTGCCATCCTGGAATCTGGACATTATCAAATACACAAAAAATCCCAGTGGGATAGAGTGCTAGACGGTCAATTTAACAATTTCACAAATAAAGAACAAAACGGCAGAACTAGGTCACGCACATCTAAACCATGTACAATAATATTAACAAGTGGTGCAATCTCTTCCTGAACCCGCCGTTCCAGGGCCCAAAGGGAGGTC
Organism: Calotriton arnoldi; assembly: GCA_963921515.1. Lineage (NCBI taxonomy): Eukaryota > Metazoa > Chordata > Amphibia > Caudata > Salamandridae > Calotriton > Calotriton arnoldi. The sequence goes on along the minus strand of CAWUFW010029078.1, from coordinate 10,244 downwards.
AAACTTTTTGAGAGAAGATGGAAGGTGCACTCGTTGTAAATACAAAGATGCAAACCAGAGATAATTTTTTTTTGTTCCACACAATCACTTCCTTTATTGAATCAATTCTTAAAAACTGGCACACAGCCAACGCGTTTAGTTCCCATATTAGCCAAAGGGAACTTCGTCAGGGCTATTGCGATGTCCAATTAATATATGTAGCGCAAAGATAGAAACGGAAAAAGGCACAATCTGCCTTAATCGCACTGTGTGTGGTGGTATCTCAATATCAATATTTCTTCCTTTCTATAGCCTCTTTTCAAGAACCTCTTTTTACATTTCTCAATATTTTTCCAATATGTCGCCTCCTCACTACAATTTCTGCGAATACGTGTTATCTCCCCAAAGGGAATGTTGTTAATTACAGAACGTGAATGGGCGCTCTTAGCATGGAGAACCCCATTACACGCTGTGTCCTTTCTATAGAGCGTGCTCGCAATCAGATGGTCCTTCACATAAAACTGAATATCGAGAAAATTTATTCTAGCTTTGTCTTGGTTCATTGTGAACCTGACATTGAAGTCATTAGAATTAAGGTAAAGAAAATATTCCTGCAACTACTCACTCGATCCTGACCATAGACAGAGGATGTCGTCTATGTACCTCCCCCAAAAGATGATGTAATTTGTCCAGGGGGAGGCACGTCGGCTCCAGGCATAAACCCTCTCAAACCAGCCCATGAAAAGGCAGGAGTAAGAGGGAGCAAATCTGGAGCCCATCGCTGTCCCAAGTATTTGTTGGAACCAACATCCATCATGTAAGAAAACATTATTATCAAGAATGAGATGGATCATCTCTACCACCATCTCATTAAATTCGTACCTGTTGGCCCTTTCTTTATCCAAGAACGTTCTCACCGCCATTATCCTGAATTCTTTGACAATGCAGGTGTATAAACCTATCACATCAAAAGTTACAAATATGAGGTCTTCCGACCATTGAAAGTCTTTCAATTTTACCAGGATGTCCTTACTATCTCTAATGAAGGACGGAAAGTTGACAACATGTTTCTGGAGCCTTAAATCTACAAACTCCGAGATTTTCTCCGTGGGGGATCCCACCCCTGAAATGATGGGTCGTCCAGGGGGAAAGGACCCCCCCTTGTGAACTTTAGGCAAAATGTAAATACAGGGGTAAGTAGGACACTGTACCCCGAGATATTGAAATTCATCTTCATTCAGAAGACCAATCTCTTTCCATTCACTCAGTTTGAAGTTAGTTAGCCTTGTTAAATTCTGGATTGGACTGTCCACAAGTTTCTTATAACACTGTGTATCATTGAGTTGGCGTTCTATTTCCGACATATAATCAACATAGTTCATAACCACAACATTACCGCCCTTGTCAGCCTCTCGTATGACAATGTTCTGATCAAGTTTTAGTCTATTCAAGGCCTCTCTTTCTTTGGCGGTAATGTTGTGGTTAATATGGGTAGGACTCTTCCTGGGTATTTCCATCTTGTATAGATCCTTGGTAACTTGGTCATAGAAGATGTCAATATTTTTATGGCAGTTGTGCGCCGGCACAAATCTAGATTTGGGTTTTAAACGGCTATCAACATTAGGATCTTGTGTAATTTCCAAGTCACTTAAAAGGGCCGGTATCTCAGGTCCAGATTCCCCATCCAAACTTAACAGTAATTGGATGTTGCGTATTTCCCCTATTGTTTGAGCAGAGGGGCAGGGGAGCTCATTGCGTCCTATATCTCTGATGGTATGTTGTGAGAAATAATCTCTTAGTTTTAAAGCTCTAACGAATTTGTATACATCAATGTAAACATTTGTTGGATCCCCACTCTGAGTTGGACAAAAATTAAGGCCTTATCTCAAAATAGACATTTCATCCTTATCAAGTACTTTATTCGACAAATTGACAATTTTCAAGTCAGTTTTATCAAGTAAATTATCACATGATGCCAAATTACACATTATATTCTCACTCATTATTTCTGTCTGGCTCCCGTGTTCCCCTTGTTCACTGATCCCCGACCTGTTCCTGTACCTGCCCTTAGCCCTCCTACCTCCCCTACGGGTCTTGATTGCTCTCTTTTTTGTTGAAGGCGGCTGCTTATCCTTAGTGTGGCGAGCTCCTTCTGGAAAGAAGAAGCTCCTTCTGCTAAAGGGATATCTTGTGCAACATTTGATACTGCACTGACCACCGATGAGGAAGAAACACTACTGATGGAACGAACTTCCTCATTATCCTCTCTTTCCTCTCGAGATCTGTTCTTTTCCTCACTGCCTTGGAGATTATCAAACTTTTTAGCGAATGTGTACACTCACCCGTCTCTGTAGTCCCGATCATCTCTTCTCACTTTCTTGAGTTTCTTATCTTTAAGATAGAGTTGATATTCCTCCATGACTTGCTTAAGTATAACAAAAAATTTTGAAATAAGTTCTTTTTGTTCCATTGCATTGAATTCCTTTTCTACATTTTCTATTTCCTCCTGTAATTTATCTCCCTTCTCTCTAGCGTGACGTATCAAAATTTGCATCATTGTTTGTGATGCATTTTCAAGATTACTTTCCCACTCGTTCAAAAGTTCATCCCTGAGGTCTTCAAATGTAGGGAAGATCAAAATTCTTAACCCTCGAGGGATTTTCTTATTACTAAGATACTGTTGAAGGGTTACCACGTCCCACCAACGGGATAATTCTTGTTTTTTCAATCTCTCTAGTCTGAGGAACAATGTCCTCAGGCTGGTTGTGGTGGGCTTAGTTTGTGTTACAGGGGTATTATTAGAATTGGTGCTAAATAGATTCAGGGCCATTTCCTCTCTGCCATCCTGGAATCTGGACATTATCAAATACACAAAAAATCACAGTGGGATAGAGTGCTAGACGGTCAATTTAACAATTTCACAAATAAAGAACAAAACGGCAGACCTAGGTCACGCACACCTAAACCATGTACAATAATATTAACAGGTGGTGCAATCTCTTCCTGAACCCGCCGTTCCAGGGCCCAAAGGGAGGTCAACATTTTTGAGAGAAGATGTAAGGTGCACTCGTTGTAAATTCAAAGATGCAAACCAGAGATAATTTTTTTTTGTTCCACACAATCACTTCCTTTATTGAATCAATTCTTAAAAACTGGCACACAGCCAACGCGCTTCGTTCCCATATTAGCCAGAGGGAACTTCGTCAGGGCTATTGCGATGTCCAATTAATATATGTAGCGCAAAGATAGAAACGGAAAAAGGCACAATCTGCCTTAATCGCACTGTGTGTGGTGGTATCTCAATATCAATATTTCTTCCTTTCTATAGCCTCTTTTCAAGAACCTCTTTTTACATTTCTCAATATTTTTCCAATATGTCGCCTCCTCACTACAATTTCTGCGAATACGTGTTATCTCCCCAAAGGGAATGTTGTTAATTACAGAACGTGAATGGGCGCTCTTAGCATGGAGAACCCCATTACACGCTGTGTCCTTTCTATAGAGCGTGCTCGCAATCACCTGGTCCTTCACATAAAACTGAATATCGAGAAAATTAATTCTCGCTTTGTCTTGGTTCATTGTAACCTGACATTGAAGTCATTAGAATTAAGGTAAAGAAAATATTCCTGCAACTGCTCACTCGATCCTGACCATAGGCAGAGGATGTCGTCTATGTACCTCCCCCAAAAGACGATGTAATTTGTCCAGGGGGAGGCACGTCGGCTCCAGACATACTCCCTCTCAAACCAGTCCATGAAAAGGCAGGCGTAGGAGGGAGGAAATCTGGAGCCCATCGCTGTCCCAAGTATTGGTTCGAACCAACATCCATCATGTAAGAAAAAAATATTATCAAGAATGAGATGGATCATCTCTACCACCATCTCATTAAATTCGTACCTGTTGGCCCTTTCTTTATCCAAGAACGTTCTCACCGCCATTATCCCGAATTCTTTGACAATGCAGGTGTATAAACCTATCACATCAAAAGTTACAAATGTGAGGTCTTCCGACCATTGAAAGTCTTTCAATTTTACCAGGATGTCCTTACTATCTCTAATGAAGGACAGTAAGTTGACAACATGTTTCTGGAGCCTTAAATCTACAAACTCCGAGATTTTCTCCGTGGGGGATCCCACCCCTGAAATGATGGGTCGACCAGGGGGAAAGGACCCCCCCTTGTGAACTTTAGGCAAAATGTAAATACAGGGGTAAGTAGGACACTGTACCCCGAGATACTGAAATTCATCTTCATTCAGAAGACCAATCTCTTTCCATTCACTCAGTTTGAAGTTAGTTAGCCTTGTTAAATTCTGGATTGGACTGTCCACAAGTTTCTTATAACACTGTGTATCATTGAGTTGGCGTTCTATTTCCGACATATAATCAACATAGTTCATAACCGCAACATTACCGCCCTTGTCAGCCTCTCGTATGACAATGTTCTGAATTGCTGGGCCCCAAGCTCCAGGGGGCCCCCTCAGCACAGCACTCTGGCTGCAGAGCTCCTGATTGAGCCCAGAGGGGGCCCCTCCACGTGTCTTGCATGGAGGCCCCCTCGAGTTTCGTTACGCCAGTGGCTTCAGGATTACCCCGCTGGAGTGTTTTGAGCTCCATAAAAAACTCAAATTCAGAAGGTAAAATCTTTGACTGAGAGGAACCCATTTGGGGGGATATTCCCAAGAACGCGTGTTAACTATCGCCAAAATCGCTTAACACAACTTCTCACATCGCAGTACATTGCGGGAAAATAACACAGTGGTAACGCTGCATTCACAACCCGGCTGCACCATGTGATAGCCCCACGATAACGTGACAAATGCCCATGTTAAAATCAACGCAACGCCGAAAAAATGCGAATCCCCAACTCAAAAAAAGGTGCGATGACCCCAATGGTGATACAAAAATCAGCGAAAACCAGTGACAGGCCTGCGATTCCCACGTGCCATGCATGAGAATGCACTATAAAAGCAGAGAATAAAAAATGACAAATAAATGCAACTGTGTACCACCATGGACGCACCCGGACCGAGTGCACAAGACAACGCGAACCCCACAAGCCCCACAGACGACCAGCCAGGAACCCCGGGGCCTGGGAAGGGCAAGGAGAAGAGGAAGAGGGAGACAGGGTTCAGTCCGCAGGAAAACCAGATCATCGTCACCGAGGAGACAGAACACAACCAACAACTGTACGTCACCTCCACTGTGTCATCAGCAACACAAACGGAAACATGGCAGTACATCGTGAACAACGTGAATGCAGTCAGAGTGTCGAGGAGGACAATGGAAGAGGTCAAGAGGTGCTGGAATGATGTGAAGGGCAAAACGAAGAAGAAACACTATGCCAACTTCAAAGCAGATTGGAGGTGGGGGACCAGCGGCACACCAGGAGCTGGATGACAGTGAGAAATGGTGGCCACAGTCATCAGTCAGGCTACGGTGCCAGGAGATGGGGATCGGGACACTGCTCAACATGACCTGACACAACATCAGCAGGGTTAGTACTGACCAGGGACTGGGGGGACGGGGGGAGATGGGCACAATGGCACACATGCACAATTAAGTACCCACTGCATACCCACAATGACTCTGGAACATGTCCCTGATCCCCGTGCCACACAGCAGCACACATACAGATACTCTGGGAATGTGTGTCGCATTGAATTTATTTGCACATGCTGTGCCTGTGGTCATTTTGCACTGTCTCATGATTGCCAAGCACTGACACAATGTGACGTCCTCATGTGAAGAAATTGTCAATGATGTTGTTCCTACGGGCTATTCCTGCTGCAGTGGGGTGTGATCCACCTGCCTCATCTTCCTCATCATCGTCCGGTGCATCTGGCACACGTAAACATGGGGCATTGGTGCGTACACATATGTTGTGCAACACACAACATGCAACGATCATCTTGCACACGATGACTGGGCTGTACAGGAGCCTCCCACCTGTGATGTCCAGGCACCTGAAACATGACTTCAACACGCCAAATGTGGGCCGCATTGTACTGCCTCTGGGCCTGTGTTCGGGGCTCGGAGGGGTGTCATCATCCAAGGGCAGGGTGCATATCCCTGATCACCTGTGACAGTGCAGAGAGACATGAGTAAATAGTTGGTTCTGCATGATGTGTTGGAAGTCTCACTAGTTCATTGGCATGTGATATGTGTGTCATAGTGATTCCGGTTTGACATGTACTGCTAGTTGCAAATGTGCGCCATCAATGTGCATTACGTAGCCTTACTGCTGCTCCACCCTCCCCCCGAACCTATTTCCTCGCGTGCGCTGCACGCTTGCATCACCTGCACTCCTACGGCACACCATTGTCATGCATGTCTGCGCATGTCCACAAGCCTGACAACGACACTGTGATGTTGTGCGTTGAAGGTGGGCGGCCACGTGTGTGTAGGCCTATGGCAAGGATAGGGCAGACACAGATGTGGAGTACATGGCTGGCCGAAGTCGCGATGCGGTCGAGGCAAGACCTTTGGCTCATGCTGCGGTAATAGCGATACACACACAACAGTTGGCATGTATGATCCCAGACCCCGAGCGGGCTTGCGCTCATTCATTAATCCCTTCGTCCGAGCCCGCACTCAGGGGCATGTTACATTGCAAATTTGTCCATTGCGGGACGGGTGGCGCCGACACCACAACTAAGACACACGCATCAGGTACCAAATTGGCCAACACTTAACCACGCCCAGAGCCCTGGGGTAATCATCCACACCCCTACGCTGGACTGCCGTACGCCAGCCCACCCTGGCAACGCCTACAGGGGGGTACGACACAGCTACATGTCCCAGGTCTACCCCACTGCCTGAGGTGACATGGTTGCGTCCGCTGTACACAGCACAATGCAATGTGGTCAGGCCCAGGGCCCTCATGCACACACAATGACCACACGGAAACACTTAGATAGTTCGTGGAACTGGCTACGGGCACGTGCGCCCGGTCCCTTTATTGCCAGGGTCACATGTCCAGTGACACCTGTGCTGGATGGGTGTGGGGTGAGTGTAAGCCAGCCCTCAGGGAGTTGTTGACGCTGGCAACAACTACAACAGTGATCAGACAATCAGAAGTTCAAAGTTCAAACAGCAAGGGTCCACGACTTGAGCTGCACAGAGTTAGTGGCCGGCACAGACACACCGCCACGGGACAGTGACTACCGGTGCACTGAGGTAGGGCCACGAGAGCTGAGCGGGTTCTCGTCGATGTCCAAGGTGATTGTCGCAGAGGGTTTTGGGGGACAGTGGAAGGTGTTCTTCCAGGGTATGATACAGAGGGCAGTACCAAGCAGACACATGCAATATGGAGGAGATGAATGCTACAGACTCATGTTCAACACCAAGTCATTACCAGCCACATGATGATGAAGACAACCCCCAGACCATTGACTGAAATGCCACAAAGTTCAACCAGAGGGTGTCCATGAATTTCGGGGCACAGAGTTAGTGGCACCAGAGCTGAAAGGGGGTGCAGTCTGCGATGTGGCCTGTACAATGGTATAAACTCTGCCATAAATAGATCAAGGCTCAGTTCCAAATGTGTCACCTACTTGACTGTAGTGTGGGCCCGAGGCAGCGGTCAGCAGGGGCCCCCAGCCACGTGTCCTTGGCTTGCGATGCACAGAGTCAGTGGCACCAGGGCAGTTGTTGGTGGGGTTCGGTCACCTCCGTAACAAGGATCCTGTTCGTCATCCAGACTGAATCGCGTCTTCCTCTTACTCCTCTCCTAGCGTGCAATGATACGGACTATGCCATTGTAAAATCAAGACTGAGTTCCAAATGTGTGACCTACTTGACCGCAGTGTAGGCCTGAGGCAGGGGTCAGCGCGGGGCAACGGCTGTTCAGGCAGCTCCTCCTGGTACTCTCACACGACGTTGGAATGCCATGTGGCGATGATTTGTGGTTGACGGAGGTGGTGGCACCAGAGCTGTATGTGTGTGCAGCCTGCGACGATGCCATGTCCTGCCTGGTACGGATTGTATTGGATTTGTGTGAGGCCTGCTGGACCGCAGGGTAGGCAGTGCACAGGTGAACCCAGCGGTGCTGGGCTGCAGTGTAGGCCAAAGGCAGTAGTCAGCATGGGCCCGCACACACGTGTCGTTGGAATGCTATGCACAGAGTCGGGGGCACCACATTATAGGGAGTACGGTGATATAAACCCTGCAATAAACGTATGTACTCTGCCATTGTATGATCAAGACTCAGTTCCAAATGTGTGACCTGCTGGACCGCAGTGTAGGCTAGAGGCAGCGGTGGAGTACGTCAATGAGAAAGGAGTAATGGGGGGCCTGTGTCGCGGAGGCCGTGATGGTCTGAGGAGGCTGCCATGGTCGCGGCCCTCGGGCTTTGAGCTTGCACTGGCACGTGGTGGGCCCTCTTTGGCACACGCTGGTGTCGGCAGGTGAGCAGTGCGGTCTGGCTGTGCTGGGGCGGGGTGGGCATGACGCGTTTTGTGACCAGCGGCCTGGGGTGCAGCAGGCGCACAGGATCGCAAGCACCGCCGCTCATGGCGTAGGCCTCGTGGCGGGGTGAGAGGTGCTGCCCTGGCAGACACGTTGGCCATTCCGGAAGAGAACCACGCCCAGAGTAACAGGCTTTTTATTTACACACCTACGCTGGCCTGGCGTACGCCGGGCCAGCCCACTACACGCACGCTTACAGGGGGGGACGTAACAAGCTACATTTCCGCATTGTTCCCCGCTGGCTGCGGTTACATGGTTGCGTCCACTGTCCAGTGCACTCCAGGCACCAGTAGTGTATGTCGACATGGAAGTGTCTGTGGTCTGCATACTGCATTCTGTCCAGCACATCCACTCCACACTTGGCATTGTGTGCATTCTTATTCATGGGTCACTTGCCTCCTTCGCACATGCCTGGTTCCCACCTTTCCCCACATTCTGCTATTGTGTGGCTGAGGTGCCATGCTGTTGATGGCTTGTGTAGATGGCTAGCCCAGGTTGCCACAGTAAGTAGTGTTGTCGTGTTTGGAATGTGGGGATGTTGGTTGTCATGTTGTATGTGATTTTGTGACATGTGCATTCCCAGAGTTGTGAATTGTCTGGATGTGGTGTTGAGGTGTGTGGTGGGTTCCATTGGTACTTACCGACGAGCAGTGCATTCTCATAGGTGGCATCCTGAAAGCGCTGGTTGATGATGGACTGTCGGAAGATGAAGGAATCATGCACACTGCCTGGGTAGTTGGCGACGACATTGGTGAAGAGTTCCTGGTGGTCCACTATTGCCTGCACATTGATGGAATGTGTGTGTTTCCTGTTGCGGTAATTGTGTGTAGTGGCGGCAGGGGGCACGAGGAGTACATGTGTGCAGTCGATTGCCCCCAAGACGTGGGGGAAGCCAGCTATGGCGTAGAAGCCTTGCTTGATCTCCAGCTGTTCCTGCACAGTGTGTGGGAAGTAAAGTTGCTGGGGTACCAAGCTGATGATAGCATCCAGGACAGGTGTGAGGAACTTTGACAGGGCTGGCTGTGAGACTCCTCCGACTCTGGCAGTTGTTGGTTGGAAGGTCCCAGAGGCCAACAGGTGCAGCACGGCCAGCAGCTTTGTCTGCGGAGGGATGTTGGTTCTCCGCTGTGTTGGTACCGTCAGCCTGTGGGCAATGATGGTCAGGATGCATAGGATGGTTGTCTTTTTGAGCCTGTAGTGGGCAATGACTTCCTCTGGCGTTAAGTCTCCCAGGCTGGTGCGATTTTGAAAGGGCCGGTGTCTTTGTCTGCGCTGCCTCTGTGGTAGTCCGGGTGGTGGGGGTCCTGGGGGGTGTGGGGGTCCTGGCGGTGGTGGTGGTGGGTGTAGTGAGCGCTCTTGTTGCTCCGAGCTGCATGATCAGTAGCTCCATGGCATCTGTTGTTCTTCTGGTGTGGCTGTGGGCTTGGCTCCCTTTTATGGTGCAGGTTGTCGTCCGACTTAACACCAGGTAGGAGCAGGTGTTAAATCCATACTGCTAACGCGCCTTATCGCATGTTTTTGATTCTTATCGCCGTTCTGGCTGGTCGTTGGGAATGTTGCGAAGTGGTGTTTCCGCGGGTTTTTGCACGTGAATGCCTACTCTGCATCTCATTAACGTTAGTTGCCGATGTCATCCATGGCGATGTTTTTTGCGGCTGCTATCACAGGACTATTGGTGATATCGGCTGTTAGCACCAGCTTGTGAATGGTGCGATGAATTTATCACCACTTTGACTGCGATAAAGTGCCGCTAACTCGGCGATAAGTCCTTGAGAATATGCCCCTTTGTGTATCTGACC
>CAWUFW010029077.1:0-19827 GCA_963921515.1 Calotriton arnoldi | reverse complement strand
GTGCTTGGACAAATTAGCCGGGCAGTGACCATCCAATACACTTGTTGTTTTACTGTTGCCTGGTTTTCCACCATTAAATTTTTCTGGGAATAAACCGAGGCATCTTTTAATTTTCACTATCACTTACACCAATCACAGCAAACCAGCTCCGCTGTAATCAGGCGTCGTAGCACACCGGAGAGGCACTCGGCCTCTCTGGTGGGGACCCAATGATGAAGCATGTCACCAACTAGGTTGGTGAGTGAGGGTTCTTTTAAACACTAATGGTTTTCCTTGTGTTCTCTTTTTTGCCCTTTTTTGTTTCTTTTGAGTTCACTCTTTAGTTGTTGTTTGATATATACCTGGGGGATTAAGAGTGACTTCTTTGCCTTCCCTCGCTCTCCTGTTGTTTAATTCCGTTTCAGGGTTTAGGGCAGTGCAGTGGTGTTCGGGCAGTGTAGGGGGTCTTGCTGGGGCTGGTGTTTCAGAGTCTAGGGCAGTGCAGTGGTGTTCGGGCAGTGTAGGGGTCTTGCTGGGGCTGGTGTTTCAGGGTTTAGGGCAGTGCAGTGGTGTTCGGGCAGTGTAGGGGGTCGTGCTGGGGGTGGTGTTTCAGGGTTTAGGGCAGTGCAGTGGTGTTTGGGCAGTGTAGGGGGTCATGCTGGGGCTAGTGTTTCAGGATTTAGGGCAGAGCAATGGTGTTCAGGCAGTGTAGGGGTTTTGCTGGAGGTGGTGTTTCAGGGTTTAGGGCAGTGCAGTGGTGTTCGTGCGGTGTAGGGGTGGTGTTTCAGGGTTTAGGGCAGTGGTGTTCAGGCAGTGTAGGGGGTCTTGCTGGGGTTGATGTTTCAGGGTTTAGGGCAGTGCAGTGGTGTTCGGGCAGTGTAGGGGGTCGTGCTGGGGGTGGTGTTTCAGGGTTTAGGGCAGTGCAGTGGTGTTCGGGCAGTGTAGGGGGTCGTGCTGGGGGTGGTGTTTCAGGGTTTAGGGCAGTGCAGTGGTGTTCGGGCAGTGTAGGGTGTCGTGCTGAGGGGTGGTGTTCCAGGGTTTAGGGCAGTGCAGTGGTGTTCGGGCAGTGTAGGGGGTCATGCAGGGGGTGGTGTTTCAGGGTTTAGGGCAGTGCAGTGGTGTTTGGGCAGTGTAGGGGGTCGTGCAGGCAGTGGTGTTTCAGGGTTTAGGGCAGTGCAGTGATGTTCAGCCAGTGTAGGTGGTCTTGCTGGGGGTGGTGTTTCAGGCTTTAGTGCAGTGGTGTTCGGGCAGTGTAGGGGGTCTTGCTGGGGGTGGTGTTTCAGGGTTTAGGGCAGTGCAGTGGTGTTCGGGCAGTGTAGGAGGTCTTGCTGGGGCTGGTGTTTCAGGGTTTAGGGCAGTGCAGTGGTTTTCGGGCAGTGTAGGCGGTCGTGCTGGGGCTGGTGTTTCAGGGTTTAGGGCAGTGCAGTGGTGTTCGGGCAGTGTAGGGGTGGTGCTGGGGCTGGTGTTTCAGGGTTTAGGGCAGTGCAGTTGTGTTCGGGCAGTGTAGGGGGTTGTGCTGGGGCTGGTGTTTCAGGGTTTAGGGCAGTGCAGTGGTGTTCGGGCAGTGTAGGGGTCATGCTGGGGCTGGTGTTTCAGGGTTTAGGGCAGTGCAGTGGTGTTCGGGCAGTGTAGGGGGTCGTGCTGGGGTTGGTGTTTCAGGGTTTAGGGCAGTGCAGTGGTGTTCGGGCAGTGTAGGGGGTCATGCTGGGGGTGGTGTTTCAGGGTTTAGGGCAGTGCAGTGGTGTACGGGCAGTGTAGGGGGTCTTGCTGGGGGTGGTGTTTCAGGGTTTAGGGCAGTCGTGCTCGGGCAGTGTAGGGGGTCTTGCTGGGGGTAGTATTTCGGGGTTTAGGGCAGTGCAGTTGTGTTCGTGCAGTGTAGGGGGTCATGCTGGGGGTGGTGTTTCAGGGTTTAGGGCAGTGCAGTGGTGTTCGGGCAGTGTAGGGGGTCGTGCTGGGGGTGGTGTTTCAGGAGTTTAGGGCAGTGCAGTGGTGTTCGGGCAGTGTAGGGGGTCGTGCAGGGGTGGTGTTTCAGGGTTTAGGGCAGTGCAGTGGTGTTCGGGCAGTGTAGGGGTCGTGCTGGGGCTGGTGTTTCAGGGTTTAGGGCAGTGCAGTGGTGTTCGGGCAGTGTAGGGGTCTTGCTGGGGGTGGTGTTTCAGGGTTTAGGGCAGTGTAGGGGGTCTTGCTGGGGGTGGTGTTTCAGGGTTTAGGGCAGTGCAGTGGTGTTCGGGCAGTGTAGGGGGTCTTGCTGGGGGTAGTGTTTCAGGGTTTAGGGGCAGTGCAGTGGTGTTCGTGCAGTGTAGGGGGTCGTGCTGGGGATGGTGTTTCAGGGTTTAGGGCAGTGCAGTAGTGTTCGGGCAGTGTAGGGGTCGTGCAGGGGTGGTGTTTCAGGGTTTAGGGCAGTGCAGTGGTGTTTGGGCAGTGTAGGGGGTCGGTGCTGGGGTGGTGTTTCAGGGTTTAGGGCAGTGCAGTGGTGTTTTGGCAGTGTACGGGGTGCGTGCTGGGGGTGGTGTTTCAGGGTTTAGGGCAGTGGTGTTCGGGCAGTGTAGGGGGTCTTGCTGGGGGTGATGTTTCAGGGTTTAGGGCAGTGCAGTGGTGTTCGGGCAGTGTAGGAGGTCTTGCTGGGGGTAGTGTTTCAGGGTTGAGGGCAGTGCAGTGGTGTTCTGGCAGTGTAGGGGTCATGCTGGGGGTGGTGTTTCAGGGTTTAGGGCAGTGCAATGGTGTTCGGGCAGTGTAGGGGGTCGTGAAGGGGTGGTGTTTCAGGGTTTAGGGCAGTGCAGTGGTGTTCGGGCAGTGTAGGGGGTCGTGCTAGGGTATGTGTTTCAGGGTTTAGGGCAGTGCAGTGGTGTTCGGGCAGTGTAGGGGGTCGTGCTGGGGGTAGTGTTTTAGGGTTTAAGGTAGTGCAGTGGTGTTTGTGTAGTGTAGGGGGTTGTGCTGGGGCAGTGTTTTAGGGTTTAGGGTAGTGCAGTGGTGCTTGTGTAGTGTAGGGGTCGTGCTGGGGGTAGTGTTTTAGGGTTTAGGGTAGTGCAGTGGTGTTTGTGTAGTGTAGGGGGTCATGTTTTAGGGTAGTGCGGTGGTGTTTGGGTAGTGTAGGGGTCGTGCTGGGGGTAGTGTTTTAGGATTTAGGTTAGTGCAGTGGTGTTGGGGTAGTGTTTTAGGGTTTAGGGTAGTGCAGTGGTGTTTGTGTAGTGTAGGGGGTCATGCTGGGGGTAGTGTTTTAGGGTTTAGGATAGTGCAGTGGTGCTTGTGTAGTGTAGGGGGTCGTGCTGGGGTAGTGTTTTAGGGTTTAGGGTAGTGCAGTGGTGTTTTTGTAATGTAGGGGGGGTCATGTTTTAAGATGCAACGCTCCAATACCTGACCAGTCTGCACTACATAAAACTGCAAAAACCTAAAAATAAAAAGTGTTTTGCACACTTTTGTCATTGGGCTATATGTGGGCTACATCTTGGTAATATTTGTGCTACATCTGGGCTCTTTTTCACTGGTGGCCATCTTGGAAGACTTCTTTGTTATGAAGTTTCCTAATTTCCTCATTTACTGCAGTCTCCTCAGTAGGAAATGCTTTCAGTTTTTACTTTGATTCCATCAAGAAGGCATTCAGATGTGTCACACATTTGCCATAAATTCAGAATGTTATTACTCTAGTTGTTCATTAGATCACTGTAGTAAAGCTACTGCTCACCAAGGAGTTAACTGGAAGTCTACTGCTGGTATTGAAAGTGATTGTTTCAGTCTGCATGTCAGAATTTTCTAATGAAATAGAAGAGGATTTGAGATCTCACTTAAAACATGCACTAAATTTTCTTTTTGCAGCACTAACCATAATTTCTATGGCAAAATGAACCCCCTCATTTTGTTCCTTTTAAATTAAATGTTTTAAGTGTTACCAGTTTATTCCAATCAAGATGGCTTCAGGTGTGCCATACTTTTGTCATAAGTAAGGCTGTTAGCACTCTAGTTGTTCTTTAGAACACTCTGGGAAGCTGCAGTAGAACACAAAGGCATCAACTGACAGGCTGCTCCTGTTGAAATATAACAGGAAGATATTTGAGATCTCACTTAAAACATGTCCTAATTTTTCTTTCTACAGCACTAACCATAATTTCTATGGCAAAATGAACCCCTCATTTTGTTCCTTTTTAAATTAAATGTTTTAAGTGTTACCAGTTTATTCCAATCAAGATGGCTTCAGGTGTGCCATACTTTTGTCATAAGTAAGGCTGTTAGCACTCTAGTTGTTCTTTAGAACACTCTGGGAAGCTGCAGTAGAACACAAAGGAATCAACTGACAGTCTCTGCCCTTGTTGGATGTACATGTTTTACTGAGAATGTCAGACTTCATTCTCACATGACTGAGAAAGATAATGTGAATTTACAGAAAATATGCTCTCATTTTAGCTTCTGGGGCACCTTCCAAAACTGTATGGGACAAGCATGTGAAAATAGTTTTCTCTCAAACATGATTCATGATATCCCAGCAGAAGGTTTTTCACAGAGTAAAATCACCTTAGAACACACCACAATTCCTGAAATTAGTATGGTACCATCAACAAATGAATTCTAATGTAACTAAAGTCTGTTATCACCCTTTATAGTTCTCCTTTTGGTAACCCTCAAAATCTTCGATTCACTACAATGCATTTCAATGGGGTACTATCATTTATATTGGTCCCAAGATGGCTGCCAGCAATTCCAGGATGAAGTGCTGACAGCCAATCAGATCTCACGATGACATGTGTGGTTAGGCTCCGCCCAGATATATATGTGTTTTTACTTTTGATTTTCTCAGCAACTACTGAACGGATTTACACCATTTAACAAAAAGGGTTCTTTTGAACCAAGAACTACCTCTTTGCCAAATTTGGTGTAATTCCGTTCAGCAGTTCGGGCTGTAGCCTTGCATAAAGTTTCCCATGGGAAATTGATTTTTGACTCTTATTTTTTAATTTCTCCACAACTACTGAGCGGATTTACACCATTTAACAAAAGGGTTCTTTCTGAACCAAGAACTACCTCTTTGCCAAATTTGGTGTAATTCCGTTCAGCAGTTCGGGCTGTAGCCGTGTCTAAAGTTTCCTATGGGAAAATGAATGGGGAAAACACGTTTTGGGACCCCCTTTTTCTCGGCCCCCGCTTGACGAATCACCCTGAGACTTTCAGGGTAGGAGCGGACCGGAGCGGGCCATAAAGTTTGAAAATTTTGCGAAGATTCGTCAACCGACGCAAGAGTTATTTCAAATAGAATGTCGCAGATTTCCTATGGAAAATAGGTCCTAACTATAACTATCTACTGGCGACCGCCAGTAGATAATATATATATATATGAGAGAAGAAAGAGTTGCCCCCGATTGAGAGGCACTCGCAGGAGGCACACACAGCACAGGGAAGATCTTGCGGTCACCGTGCCACCTGACGCGTTTCGGGCTACGCCCTTCCTCAAAGGTATGTTGTGCACAAATCACCAAACACTCGATTTCCAGTATTTCCCCTATATATATATACAAGTTTCTCTCCAGAAGAATGAAATAACCGCACTCTCGATGTGGCTAGCAATCTTTGTTTTAATATTCACTAGAAGCTGCAACATTCTTCCACCTAACGCGTTTCGGTCGTATCCGACCAAGATCACAGGTAACAGCTTGTGTGCTCTGGTAGCAAAGTTCGTTCCGTCCTTTAAATTTCATTGGCCCCCTAGTGGACACCCATGTGGATGTTCGAAGTGCACATTGGAACTTGTAGTTGCATAACATTGTGTAACACCCCAGTGGGTATTTAAAATCCAGTATTAGTTGCAGCCAAATTCAACATTTTATCTTGCCGATGGATAGGCTTATATCACTCCTGATTACAGTCCTTATCCCAAAGGCTGCCGGGACCTAAGCCGCCAACATTCACGGTGGCACCACTGCCCAATCGCCTCACAGCGTACCTCCAAAAGCAGTCCTTCTGGGCTATGGTGCTCTTCTGGTGGTGCGGCAGGACCCAACCACTCAAATACACAACAAGCTCCTCTCCAGAAGAAAGAAATAACTGCACTCTCGATGTGGCTAGCAATCTTTGTTTTAATATTCACAAGAGGGCTGTGCATCCTCCCCTCCTTTATTAAAATGCCCCTGGGACCTGGCCCACCCGGGGGCTGATTAGAAACAAAGTGCTGGAGTCCGCACTTCATTTAAAAAAAAAAAAGTATTTGGTGGGATCCCCGGATCCAGCGCGACTCTCGCCAAAAATTTAGAAAACAAAATGCTTTTTGGGCCCTGCAGGGTCCCTGTAGGACCTCCTC
Organism: Calotriton arnoldi; assembly: GCA_963921515.1. NCBI lineage: Eukaryota > Metazoa > Chordata > Amphibia > Caudata > Salamandridae > Calotriton > Calotriton arnoldi. The sequence goes on along the minus strand of CAWUFW010029077.1, from coordinate 13,568 downwards.
AAGAGGCCAAGAGGCCTAGGGGGGTCGGGTGTTTCTACCCTGCCCCCATTTCTTATTTTTAAACGTTTTTTTCTGGGACTCGGTTTAAGCCGAGTGCCAAGATGGCTGCCAATACTTCCTCATTTGAAGTGTTGGCAGCCAACTAGATCTCAGTACGAGATTGGGAGGGGTTACGGTTCCAAGTCCCCAAATATACATATTTGGATTTCGGTTAATATCTCTAAAACTACTGAAAGGATTTACTCCAAATAATAAAAAGGCACTTCCGTGGACCAACATTTATCTACCTGCCAAATTTGGTGTAATTCCGTTCAGCAGTTCGGGCTGTAGCCATGTCTAAAAGTCCCAAGGAATTAACATGGGGAAAATGTGATCTGGCATCCCCCTTTTTCTCGGCCCCCACTTGACGGATCACCATGATACTTTCAAGACAGCAGCTAAAGTAAGCGGCACACTAGTTAAGAAAATTTCACGAGGATTCGTCAAACAACGGCAAAGTTATAGGCAAATGAAAAAACGCTCTTCCTATGGAAACTTGGTCCGAACTATAACTACTTACTGGTGACCGCCAGTAGGTAATATATATATATACATATGTATATATATATATATATATATATATATATACCACAAAAGAAAGGTTGCCCATCAGTGAAGACGCCTCACATGAGAGAGGTACTCCGTGTAACTTGTAGGCTGCAGTGGTAACAGCTTCCTACTTCAATCCTGCATCAAAAGCCAAACGCGTTTCGGACAGTAACTCTGTCCTTGTTCACTGGCACTAACGAAGTCACGGTAGACATAGTGGAACTCCTTTATTTAAATCACACCCAGTCCCGCCCATGTGGGCGTGTGCAGCATTGCCTCATGGTACTGGTAGTTTCCACCCTATAAATCCACAGTGGGTGCTGCCGTGCTCGTGTTATTAAAAAAGTTAATATCCCCAGTGGGTTGATTAAAAAGGAAAACTGCTCCTCCTGCCATTACCAAGACCCACAAGGCTGGATTCTCCCATTCTCACAGCGTCCTATATTGGCAACGCTGCAGAGCCGCTTATCTGCAGTGGGGCGTCTTCGCGACCGGACCGGCCGCTCAAAATACCACAAAAGAAAGGTTGCCCATCAGTGAAGACGCCTCACATGAGAGAGTTACTCCGTGTAACTTGTAGGCTGCAGTGGTAACAGCTTCCTACTTCAATCCTGCATCAAAAGCCAAACGCGTTTCGGACAGTAACTCTGTCCTTGTTCACTGGCACTAACGAAGTCACGGTAGACATAGTGGAACTCCTTTATTTAAATCACACCCAGTCCCGCCCATGTGGGCGTGTGCAGCATTGCCTCATGGTACTGGTAGTTTCCACCCTATAAATCCACAGTGGGTGCTGCCGTGCTCGAAATAAAATAAAGTAAGGAACTTGAATCGCAATTGAAGTTGGCTCTGTTTGTCTTTGGAAAACATTTTCGCAAACCTCTGAGCGATATGTATATATATGTACACTTCTCCTGTGTTGTGTGTTACTGTGGTGGTCCCCGGGACATAAATAAGCCCTTGGAGAGGAGCCCTGTGCCCTCCTCCCCTTTTTTTTTTAATAAACTCTGCATGCCCCCAGGACCTGGCCCACCTACAGGTTACATCAAAAACAAAAGCGGGAGACTGCACTTGTTTGTTTTTTTTAATTCACAGCAATATTCGTGATCATCTGCAAAAATCACTGTGAATTAAAAAAAAATGTTTTTGCCCTTGCAGGGTCCCAGGGGACCCCAAGACCAAGGGTAGGGGTTAGGGTATTCCGGACTCTGCCCTCTTTTCTTTCTTTTTGTGTTTTTTTTGGGGACGTGGCTGAAGCCGAGTCCCAAAATGACTGCCAACACTTCCTGGTTGAAGTGTTGGCAGCCAATCAGAGCTCTTCAGATCTCTGCACAAGCTTGTCATTATTCGCGACCACAGATGTACAAATTTGGATTTCCTTTAATATCTCAAAAACTACCAAACGTATTTACACCAAATAACAATAAGCGTGCTTTCTGGACCAAAGCTACCTTTTTGCCAAATTTGGTGTAATTCCGTCCAGCGGTTTAGGCAATAGGCGTGTCTAAAATCTCTATGGGAATTAACATGGAAAATGCACTTTTTTTACCCCCCCTTATCTTGGCCCCTGATTGACGTATCACTCCAAACCTTTCCATGCACAACTAGAATCACCAGCACATTTTCTTTGGAAAATTCCGTGAAGATTCGTCAAACAGTGCCAAAGATATAGGCAAGTCAACAAAAAACTCTTTTCTTAAGGAAACAGGATCCTAAATATAGCTACATATTGACGACCGCCAGTAGGTAAATTTGTATATATATATAAACACCATTTCCGAATCCAACTTATGAAACGGACACCGACACAGGGGTAGCGTTGCCATTGAGTCCCACGCTTTATTCAATTCTCCGCTGTTACGCGTTTCGGCACACCTGCCTTGCTCACACAATCAGTCGCCATAAACAAAATGCATTTAAAAAGAAGAGACTCGAGGTCACATGACTCTCGACCTTCAATGAACATGGAAGACAGACTTCAGCGTTTCCACACGTTCTAAAAACCTTTGGCTTATTGTTAAACAGATAATTGTGCCTTTTTCCCTTCAAGTCATAGTTCAATTTACCATCACAATTACAGCATTGTCATAATACAGATAATAATAACAATTTAAAATTTAATTGTCATTTATGACCACCGTGTGCCTAATCTTTTATACATAGATCACTGTAGTGTTTACAATTGATTATTGTATGTTATTCGGGATAAGTGTCCTTTGGTCCTTGTTTTACTCAATGATATAGCTCATTCAGATTATACAAAAACATACTATTCACCATCTATGGGTTATAACTTTTCTCAGCTTAAAGCCATATATACCCAATTCTCCATTATCATTTACTTATTATTGATTTTGCCACTGTCTGCGTTAAAATCTTGGTCATAAGAAATGTACAAAGAGACAAACAAGGCTGAAAATTCACTTTTTGGACCATGCGATCGTTCGAATAAAGTGCAAATGCAATTATTCACATTTCCTTGGATATTGAATCACTTCATTTTGTTCTGAGTTCAGGTGGAATTTCAATTTGATTAGCAGATGAACCTACGATTTAATCAAATACAACGCTTTCAATATATACTCTCAAGTCTCGATCATGTAAAGTGCAAATGCATTACAGTACTTAAGATCTATGTAAAATTGCTAAATCTAGTGCAAGTGCTTTATAGTACATGACCTGATACGGTCTTAAAATGACCACATTACAAGTGTCTCAATACAGTACTCTTGATAAATAGATTTAAATCTTTACCCTATAAAGTGCAGATGCATTACCGTAATTTTCAGATCTGTGCAAATTTGCTAAATAAAGTGCAAGTGCTTTACAGTACAAACTGCGCTAAAACATGATCATTATATATCACTTTCAGTTGCATTAATAGTTTCCATATTATTTCGTAGCTTTTACTGTTCAATAAAAACACCTGGCTCTAATAAAAGTTAGACTATTGCATAGGTCAAAAATTATATTTACACTACAGTTTTCTTTTGAATGATGTCTGTCTACCATTTTTATCTCTACTAAAAAATTAATTAAAAATACAAATTTTAAAACCTTACTACAATGAATATGTCTCTTATGCTAAATGAACATGCAGATCCTCTTCAGCATTTAATCCATAAGGATTTTTGGAATTAAACAGCAGAATGTATTTTGACTCAAGTTGGCGAAGTTTCCTCACTCGGTTTCCACCTCTTCTGGACTTTGGTACTTGATCTATTGCAAAGTATATTAAATCATTGATGTTCCCTTTGGGTACCTCATTGATGTGGCGGGCTACCACGTAACTCTTGTCGTTATTTTTTACTGCCCTGAGGTGTTGCAATATACGAATGTGGACTATGTAAATCGTACTCCCAACATATATTTTTGGACATGTACATTGCAAGATGTAGACCACAAATTCACTTTTACAATTCAGTGAACATCTCATTTTCCATGGGCTATTCAACAAAGGTGAAATCACCTGCTTTTCATTTCGGCCGAATTTACATGCCTTACATTTGAAGCATTTGTGGAAGCCGGGACTGGCTTTAAGCCACCCTTCCCCTTTCGTAACTTCCGGGCTTGTGACAAACAGGTCCTTCCTCATTGATTTAGCCTTGTTTAAAGTGACCATGGGTCTACGTGACACAACACCATTCAGTATTGGATCTTGTTTCACTAAATGCCAATGCCTACACAGGCTATCTCTCACTCTAGACTGGTAGGCATTGAATCCAGTGATCATTCTGATTTGGTCTCCTGTTTTCTTCTTCTTTTCCTTTACTTTTTCTACATCAGGTCTTAACAATGTTTCTCTTTCAGTTTTGTCAACTTTGTCTCGTGCCTGCTTCAGTATATCAGATTTGTACCCTCTCTGGGCAAATCTTTCTGTAAGCGAATCTTGCGCTTCCAGTAGGGCCAGTGTCTCACTACAGTTATGTTTCATCCTCAGATGTTCAGCATACAAGATGCTCTTTTTGAGTCTCTGAGGATGAAAACTTCCTGCATGCAGGATGGTGTTTCCCGCTGTTGGTTTCCTGAAAGTTCGGGTATGTATCACCCCCTGTTTAACGTAAACTTCTAAATCCAAATAAGAGACACTGGACTCACTAATATGGTCTGTGAACTTTAAGCTCAGGTCATTGTCATTAATATCACATACAAAAGCTTTAGCCGATTCCTTTGATCCATCCCACAATATGAAAAGATCGTCAATGAATCGGATCCATGTTACTACATGGTCATTCCATTCCCTGATGTATTTGGTTTTGAGCACCTGCTCCTCCCACCAGCCCATATGCAAATTAGCATAGCTGGGGGCTGTTCCTTGTAACTGCTTGTATGTGTCTCCTCCGAACATAAAGTGATTATTGGTTAAGCACAATCTGCACATCTCTACCAACATGCCTGAATGTTGGTATAGGTTAATAGGTCTTGTGTTCACATAATGCTGTATTGCTCGTAAGCCATCTTCATGAGCAATGCTCGTGTAAAGACTCACAACGTCCAATGTGATCAGGAGATATGAATCTTTCCAGACTACATTGGCAATTTCATTCAGGAAATCTCTTGTGTCCTGGATATATGCTGGTAATGTCTTTACATATACTTGCAAGAAGGAATCTAAGTATCTTGAAGTGGGCTCAAATAAACTACCTATGGCAGAAATAATAGGTCTGCCAGGCGGTGTTTCTTTGTTTTTATGGATCTTGGGGATTAGATAGAGAGTGGGCACCACTGGATTATCCCCTCTCAAAAATAAATACTCAGCTTGCGAGATCAATCCTAACCCCCGCCACCGAGCAAGATCTTTCAGAAATTTCTGCTTCACTTCAGCTAGTTTGCTTTGCGGTACTTTAAGATAACACTCATGGTCCCTCAATTGTAATTTGGCCTCTGCATTGTAAGATTTTAAAGGCCAAAGTACCAAATTGCCACCTTTGTCCGCTTGTCGGACCACAATATCTTTTCTGTTTTTGATTTTGGTGACCACGGCATGATATTCTTTCTCAAATTGATTCCCATCTTTGAGAAAAGCCTTACTTGAGACCAGTGATAACTCTTTTAGATCCTTAATAACAAGATCTGAGAATATGTCTATAGCATCTTTGGGGTATTGGGTGTGAAAGTTGATTTGGGCCTAAAAGGAGTTGCAGTGCTATCAAAAACATCTAAGCACAATAAGTCTGTTGTTTGACTCATGGACCTATTTACAGGTACCCCCTCACCCTCCAGATGAAGCTGTTGTAAATCAAAAAGTACCTCCATATCGCCAACCTCCAGATTCCCTACTTCTTCTCTCTCAGGTGGTTTACCCTCAGGGTTAACACTGCTGTTGTAAAAGAATTTCCTGAGCTTTAATTTTCTTATAAATTTGAAAAAATCAATTCGGGTCTGTGTATAGTTAAAATTCGTGCGAGTACAAAATGATAGTCCCAATGATAAAATTCTTGTTTCTTCATTTGTTAGGATCAAATCAGTCAAATTGATTATGGGTGTTGCTTCTTCCATCCTCTGCGTTGGTATGAGTCCTTCTTCCTCGTCCCTGATCGTAGTTCCATACCTGTGCCGTCTGTGTTTGCGCTTCCTTGGTGCTCTTTTCTTTTGCCCTGCGGATTCGGCCTTGTGCTCTGAGTCCGGTCTAAATATAAAAAACCGAATTCTTCAATTACAGATGGAGGGTTCTCAAGTTGCTCAAGATTACGATTCCCTTCTTCTGATCCGGTTTCTATATCTGAGCTTACCAGCGAACTTGCTTCGGAACTCATACCACCACCGGCCTGTGGCTCATCATTTTTCACATTGCCTCCGCCTTTATTTGTGGATTTGGATAGCCTTTGCCTTCTAATGCTATCAAAATGACGGGCGAATGTATATATCTGTCCCCGCATATAATCCAACCTATCGCGTTGAAATTTCGTAGCTTTACGCTCTCTTATTATTTGCTCGTGTTTCTTTAGGCGGGTGCACAGGTCCACAAATTTCTTCAAGCTTTCCTCGCTTACTACTTTTTAAGCTCTTTTTCTATTTCACTGATTTCATCAATAATTTTCTCCCGATCTTTAGATGCATATTTTATTAAAATTTTCATCATGTTTTCTGATGATAGCGCGTTGTTAGCAGCCCACTCTCGGAGCATTTCCGGGTCCGGGTTCTTATAGGTGGGGGCCGTTAGTACTCTCAAGCCGCGGGGTAATCTTCCCACATCCAAATATTTGCTCAATGACTTGACCTCCCACCATTTAGAGATCTCATTCCGCTTTAATTTCTCCAATTTGCGCTTTAGTAACTGGGCATTGTTTTCACTCATCACGGATTCCAACCCGCGGCTTTGCTCTTGAATGACCACAATTCCTTCATTGAATACTGAGTCAGCTGCCTCCTCCCTTTATTTCATTAGGGTGTCCATTGTAGTATAATCTCACGCAGGGGCGACTTCCAAACACACCACTTTGTAGCTTGTTTAAAACGTGAGACGTGCTTTGCTTCCCCGCTGGGTTACTTTCCCGGCTCCTCTCCCTGTTAGTCAATGCTTACATACTGCCTTCAATGGTGACGCGTTTCCTTGACGACAGACTTCCTCCGAAGTTCTTTGCCTAGGAACCCGTTACTCAATGGTAAATGCTTGTTTGCTGAATCCACGGGGGGGCTTCTCCGCTATGCTTCACGCATTTATTCCACTTCCTTGCCGGAAAGATCAAAGAGGCACCAGATCGAGGTTGTGTCGGCGCGGCCGCTTCCCAGCAACTAGCGGCTTAACACAAACACCATTTCCGAATCCAACTTATGAAACGGACACCGACACAGGGGTAGCGTTGCCATTCAGTCCCATGCTTAATTCAATTCTCCGCTGTTACGCGTTTCGGCACACCTGCCTTGCTCACACAATCAGTCGCCATAAACAAAATGCATTTAAAAAGAAGAGACTCGAGGTCACATGACTCTCGACCTTCAATGAACATGGAAGACAGACTTCAGCGTTTCCACACGTTCTAAAAACCTTTGGCTTATTGTTAAACAGATAATTGTGCCTTTTTTCCCTTCAAGTCATAGTTCAATTTACCATCACAATTACAGCATTGTCATAATACAGATAATAATAACAATTTAAAATTTAATTGTCATTTATGACCACCGTGTGCCTAATCTTTTATACATAGATCACTGTAGTGTTTACAATTGATTATTGTATGTTATTCCGGGATAAGTGTCCTTTGGTCCTTGTTTTACTCAATGATATAGCTCATTCAGAGTATACAAAAACATACTATTCACCATCTATGGGTTATAACTTTTCTCAGCTTAAAGCTATATATACCCAATTATCCATTATCATTTACTTATTATTGATTTTGCTCACTCTCTGCGTTAAAATCTTGGTCATAAAAAATGTACAAAGAGACAACAAAGCTGAATATTCACTTTTTGGACCATGCGATCGTTCGAATAAAGTGCAAGTGCAATTATTCACATTTTCTTGGATATTGAATCACTTCATTTTGTTCTGAGTTCAGGTGGAATGTCAATTTGATTAGCAGATGAACCTACGATTTAATCAAATACAACGCTTTCAATATATACTCTCAAGTCTCGATCATGTAAAGTGCAAATGCATTACAGTACTTAAGATCTATGTAAAATTGCTAAATCTAGTGCAAGTGCTTTATAGTACATGACCTGATACGGTCTTAAAATGACCACATTACAAGTGTCTCAATACAGTACATATATATATTACCTACTGGCGGTCGCCAGTAGGTAGTTATAGTTAGGACCTAGTTACCATAGGAAAAGCGTTTTTTGATTTGCCAATATCTTTGGCGCCGTTTGACGAATCTTCGTGAAATTTTCCCAAAAACAGGGTTGAACCGCTCAGTTTGTGTGTTGAAAGTTTTGGGGTGATTCGTCAAGCGGGGGCTGAGAAAAAAGGGGGGTCCCAAAGCGCATTTTCTCCATGTTAATTTCCATAGGAACTTTATTACAGGCTACAGCCCGAACTGCTGAACGGAATTACACCAAATTTGGCAAAAAGGTAGGTCTTAGTTTAGACTGCGCACTTTTTGTTAAATTGTGTAAATCCGTTCAGTAGTTCCTGAGAAATTTTAAAAAGAAAAATATCGATATCTGAGCACCGAGGAGGGTTCGCGAACCCTCCCGAGCACGAGCTTCACTCTGATTGGCTGCCAACACTCCAAACCAGGAACTGTTGGCAGCCATATTGTGACTCGGAAGGATGAAACAAAGTGAAAAATGAAGAAAAGGGGGCAGGGTAGAAACACCCTGACCCCCTAGGCCTGCTCAGGGGGTCCCACAAGGACCCCCAGGCCAAAAAAAAGCATTTAAAAAAAAAAAAATCAGGTGAATTCGCGCTGGGGTCGCGAATCCGGCCGTGGAAAAAAAAAAACGAAGCGCGGGCTCCCGCGTACGTTCTTGTTAAGCCCCCGGGTGGGCCAGGTCCCGGGGGCATTCACCAAATAATTTGCGGGGGCCCCCGCCGCCCCGGGGACCGCCACCTCCCCAGGGCTAATATGAATGTATGCGGGGGCACTGTGGCCCCCCGCAGCCCCGGGGACCGCCACCTCCCTGGGGCTTGAAAAAAAAATGCGTGGGAGGGTCCCAATCCCCCCCATGCTGCCCCGGGACCGCCACCTCCCCGGGGCTTTGAAAATGAACCACGGGGGGGCACGTGGCCCCCCTGCAGCCCCGGGGACCGCCACCTCCCCAGCCCCAGGGACCGCCACCTCCCCGGGGCTCTGATTTAAATAATAAATGATGTGTGGGGGGAAAGAGCCCCCCCACATGCCCCAGGGACCACCACCTCCCCGGGGCACTAAATGTGGAAATTGGGGGGTCTGTTACGGACCCCCAAGCCCCAGGGACCACCACCTCCCTGGGGCTTTCAAAATGGAGGGAGAGGGCCCCCCTCCAGGAGCCCTCGATGGCCCTGGGGACCGCCACCCCCCAGGGCCGGCTCCTGCAATGTCCCAGGGTGACCACCCCCGGGACATTGCCGGTTGCTATGGCAGGGCGGGAGCCGTGCGGCTCCCGCCCTGTCATAGCAAACTCTGCCTTGCTTCATTGAAGCGAGAGCAGGAAACCTGCTCTCGCTTCAATGAAGCTAGCAAATAGCTTTTGAGCAAGGGGAGCTGCATGTCAGCAGCTCCCCTTGCTCAAAAGCAATGCCGGCTCCCGCAGGAGGCGGGGAGCCGGCGGGACCGTGGGGGCATTGGGGCTCCCCCCACGGTCCCAATCAAAGAGGCCAGGCCCCAGTGGATGGGGTTCCCGGGGCCAAAAGTGGCCCGGGAGGGGGGCCATGTGGCACCCCTCCCCTCTAATAAAAAATAAAATAAAAAAATAAATAAAAAGGAAAAGGCCGGCCCCGGGGAATGGGGTCCCCCCGGGCCATAATTGGCCTGAGGAGGGGGGCCACAAGGCCCTCCTCCATATAAATAAATTAAAACAAAAATAAAGAAAGTCTGGCCATGCCCCGGGGGATGGGGTCCCCGGGGCCGAAATTGGCCTCGGGAGGGGGGCCATGCGGCCCCCTTCCCGTTTTTTTTCCTTTTTAAAAAAAAATAGGGGTCAGGCCCTGGGGGATGGGGTCCCCAGGGCCCCAAAAAAGTAAAAAAAAGGGGGGGCACACAGCCCCCCTTGTTAAAAAAAAAGAAGAAAAAAAAGCTGGCATCTCGCTGGAGGCCACGCCCCCTTTCTCCACCACTCTGCAAACGTGCCCCCTGGCGCGTTGTTAGATGGGGAATTAAAATTAATTCCCTTGAATACTGAGGGTCCCTGGGGCCAACTAGCCCACCAGGTACCTCCAACATGCGCCACAGAGCTGCGTTGCAGAGAGGTGGTCGAGGCCACGCCCCTTTTTACACCACTCTGCAAACGTGCTTCTTGGCACACTGTTGGTGGGGCGATGAGGTCCTCTTGTGTCCTGAGGACCTCAGGACACAAGTGGACTTCATCGCCCCACCAACAGTGTGCCAAGAAGCGCGTTTGAAGAGTGGTGTAAAAAGGGGGCATGGCCTCGGACCACCTCTCTGTAATCCAGCTCTGTGGTGCATATTGGAGGTACCTGGTGGGCTATTTGGCCCCCAGGGACCCTCAGTATTCAAGGGGAATTAATTCCCCAACTAACAACGCGCCAGGGGGCGCGTTTGCAGAGTGTTGGGGAAAGGGGGCGTGGCCTTTGTCCACCTCTCAGCAATCCCACTGTGTGGGGCTTACTGGAGGTAAGACGTAGGCTAGTTGGCCCATAATGGACCCCCAGCAGCGAAGGGGACTTCAATCCCCATCCAAGAGCGCACCAGGGAGCGCGTTTGCAGAGTGGTGGGCAAAGGGGGCGTGGCCTGCTATGAGAACTTAGCAATCCTGCGGTGTGGGACTTACTGGAGATATTAGATGGGGTAGTTGGCCCCCAAGGTTGTCGTTGGTGGCCAACTACCCCTCTTGTTACCTGCAGTAAGTCCCACACAGTGGGATTGCTAAGACGTCTAAGGAGGACATGCCCCCCTTTCTCCAACACTCTGCAAACGCGCCTCCTGGCAGACTACGGGATGGGGGATGAAGTCCAATTTACTCCGGAGGGACTTTGGGAGCCAAGAAGCCCTCTTGGTACCTTGTCTAAGTCCTATGCAGCAGAATTCCTGAGCGCTGGTCGGAGGTCCAGCACCCTTTCTCTACCACTCTGCAAATGTGACTACTACTTAAAGAAGTGTCTTTCTGCACCTCTGACTTAGAGGTAGTTTTAATCCCCCTGCCCTATTATGTACTAGGGCCTTACAGAGGAGGTCATGCCAATCACAGGGGTACCCCAACGCATAGTGTTCCCTAGTGTATGTAGGTGTTTTCACTGTATTCTAAGTGTCTTTTAGCATAGCACTGGCTCTAGGCCTGGTTAGTCAGAGTCAGTTACCACCAGTACCCGTCAGCAAAAAGTTGGGGGCACAGGATGACTTTGCAACAAGGCCTCTTTCTGCTCCTCTGTCGGTTCTTTGTGCACATCTCTTACTTCTTTCTGCACCTTTCTTCGTCTTTCTGGACTTCTGTTGCCTCTTTCTGCATTTCTGTTGCTTCTTTCTGCGCCTTTCTTCCTCTTTCTGCACATGTCCTACCTCTGTAGGCATAGTTAGAAATTAGCATTTAAAAAACCTTTGAAATTCACTGAAAAAACCATAGGTTTCAGGGACGTTATAGTTAGAAATTAGCATTTAAAAATCCTTTGAAATTCACTGAAAAAACCACAGGTTTCAGGGACGTTATAGTTAGTTGGACATTTCACTCATACAAAACCAGTGAAATTCGGACGTTATAGTTAGTTCAGCTAACTATAACTCGCGCCCCCGCATTGCACTGCTGATGACGTCACATATTACATCACTCATGACATGGTCAGTGACATCACTGATGACATCACTGATGACATCTCAAATGACATCACTGATGACATCACTGATGACATCATCCACGTGATAATCTGATGCATCTTCTCACACCCTAATATAACCTTTGATACACCCACTCTAAATTACAGACTGCCATTCTCAAAACCATAGACACTCCGAAACAAAAAACTACATATCCACTCACTGATTCTTAGGTCTACACACACATCCACTCACTCACCAATACAGTCAGTCATACTTTCGGTCACTCATCAGTACAGGTCTATCATATGCACTCATACACCTATATAGACACTCACACACTGCCAATCATCCATAGAGTTACTCACACACCTAGTCAGTCATGCAAAGAATTAATCACACTCCCATTTACTCACCTATACAGTTATACACACACCACCTCACTTACTCATATAGATACTAACACATACTTACGCTCTTATACAATCACTGATACAAGCACACACTCATCCATACAGCCACTCTCACAATCACTCACTCTCACATATAGTCATTTATATACTCCAACACTCACATATACTGCCTTTCACATATGTAGTTACTCACACATGTACTACTTAGACATCCATTCACTCACCAACACACCCATACACACACTCACCCACCCATACAGTCCATCACAGATGCACTCTTGAACCCATACACCCAGTGAATCATCCACTCACACATCTATGCACAGAGTCACACATCCCCCACCCACCCACACAGACAGTCAGGCAGCCATATAGATAGTCAGACAACCAATCAATAACTCATATAGACACTCATTTAGCTACTCACCAACCCATGCAACCGCTTACACACCAACTGACAGACTGATACAGACATTTACACAGTTTAGTCACTAACCCATGCATTCAGTAAGACACGTTTAATCACTCACTTATACAGACAGTTACGCACCTAGTAAATCATCCATTCAGACACTTATACACCCACTCATTCTTCAATACACCTTGGCATATATATATATAAAACATATTTAAACTTTACAGAAACACACATTCACTGGATGATGTCATCAGTGATGTCATCAGTGATGTCATTTGAGATGTCATCAGTGATGTCACTGACCATGTCATGAGTGATGTAATATGTGACGTCATCAGCAATGCATTGCGGGGGCACGAGTTATAGTTAGCTGAACTAACTATAACGTCCGAATTTCACTGGTGTTGTACGAGTGAAATGTCCAACAAACTATAACGTCCCTGAAACCTGTGGTTTTTTCAGTGAATATATATATATATATATATATATATATATATATATATATATATATATATATATATATATATATATATATATATATATATATATTACCTACTGGCGGTCGCCAGTAGGTAGCTATAGTTAGGACCTTGTTTCTATTCAAAAAGCGTTTTTGTTTTTGCCAATATCTTTATTGCCTTTTGACGAGTCTTCTCGAAATTTTCAAAACTAATGGGGCACTCCGGTCAGCTCCTGTCTTGAAAGTTTCGGGGTGATTCGTAAAGCAGGGGCCGAGAAAAAAGGGGGGTCCCAAAACGCGTTTTCCACATGGTAATTTCCATAGGAAACTTT